>JAVJIF010010871.1:0-155051 GCA_038442645.1 Agave tequilana | reverse complement strand
CAAGAAAACATGTACAAAGATGATATAAAAACAATTTAGGAGTTCATGTATAAATATAAGAATCATCAAAACTAGGTTATACAGTATATGTAATGAGTACATAAGAATAATAAAGTATGCAAACATAAGAATCAAGTATAACTCACTAATTGTAAAAGTATAATCACAAGTTTTAATGAAAATTGCATCTAAACATGTAATCAAATAATGAAGCATAAAATTCTAAAACATAGTTAATATACAAATATGATCATTAGTGTAATTGCAAGTGCCATTACAACAAGGATATACATACATAGCTAAACTATAGTGAGGATATAAAAATATGAATCAATATAATATATGTGTATCTCAAAGACTACATATGTACATTACAAGTCTAATAAGCATTGCATTTGACCATAATGAACATGAAAATAAATAATGCTAAAACATTCAATTTTAAAAGCATATAAACATAAACATATCAAGAAGATAGAGATAGTTACCATACTGAAGAACTAGTCTCTAAGTCTCTAAAATATGGTGGTCCTCCCAGCAAAACATCCTTGATAGTGATGTATCTAATGTAGTATCCATCAAGGTCAAACGCATCCACCACCAAGGCATTAATACTCTCACGTCTTATGAGAGCCCACACCTATATAAAAAAATAGAAGTAATTTTTGGTATCCAAATTTCTTGGGTCCATGAGCGTTAGTAGCTCTCCTAACCCAAATATTTTTACTTACAAAATTTAAAGCATTTATTCTATCATAACAAAATTTTGTAAGATGGTCTCTGCGACCACAGTGTGTATAAGTATACACTCTATCATACATGGTGTCATGTGTGTAAACATGAGAAGTATGTGTATACCGTGATGAGTGTGCATGCAAATGTGGATTATATTTCTTATGAAATATGGATACCAATCTTGTGCGTTTCATGGCATATTGGCTCAAGTGGAGCCTAAACAATCAACACTCTTCTTCAAAATACAAATATCATTTCAATACTTGAAAAAGATGTGAAACAAGCAAGAGAAATAAAATTCTTATCGCAAGAAGATAAAGCAATAGAAGCATGACAAGAATGAGAAGTAAAATCATTTTTCAAAGAATATTTTTGCATTGAAACACGATCCAATTCTTTAAAAATCAAAATAATTTTATTTTCTAAAGAATCGTGTTCTTTTAAAACAAACTCTAGTTTTGAAGATAAAACATCATTGTTCTTCAAAACAATATCTAAATCATTTTTATTTTTTAAAACTCATTTTTATTTAAAACAAGATCAAGCTGAGTTTTCAAGGAATCTCTTTCACTTGAAATCTCAACCTTTTCTTTCAAAACCAATCGAACTTAGAAAACAACGATTTTATTTTCTTTCTTTAAATTCAACTCTTCTTTTTCAAAAGTTTGTACTTCGAAAGCAAATTTTCACAAAAAATGAAAGCTTTTCATTCAATATGTGTGCATTATGATTATCATTATCATCATCAGAAGTGCTATCATAATCATCTAGATGAGAATCTGAAGTTACCTTAAGAAAGTCATTCCCTTGGACCATGTGGCACGCTTGCTCAGACTCATCTCCAATAGGCTCTCTCTAAATTGTTTGAAGCTTATTTCTTGAGAGAGGTCATGTTTCCACACTATAAAAGCGAAATCATAATGAGAAATCAAAGAAAATATTCTTTACTAAGTGTGTGCTTTAGTGCATTCATAGCTTGTGCATTAGCCTATAAGTACTTGCCATTATCAACATATGATTTCTTGGTAGTGGCAAGATAAACATGCAATCCTAGAACTTAAGATAAGCACTCATCTTAAATTTTCACACATCAATATTAGAAGCATCAAACATGGGTGGTGCAAGATAATCTATGAGTGTAAACAAATAAGTATGCAAAGAAAATAACCAGATCAGCAATAAAGGATCACTCCTAGGTGGTTAAGCCGAATATCAGGAGCGCTAGCTCTGATACCAATTGAAAATACACATAGAGGGGGGTGAATAAGTGTAGTGCTAATCTAGTGACAAATAATATAGAATTAAAATTTTTTACACTAACACACAATATATAACCAAGAGTGAAGCCGAATTTCCCATGAAGGACTTTAGAACTTCTACTCACGTTCCTCTAAACTAAGAGTTGAGATGCTTCAAAAGCTCTCTTGATTCAATACAAGTGTGAACACACAAATAATATCAAGTATGTATAAAAGAGCACAATTGCAATGCAAGATATAAAGAGAGAGAGAGAGAAATAGAGAGTTGAGAGATAGAGATCCAAACACAAACACAAGGATATGTTTCAAGATTCGAGCCACCGCTCTACGTCCCCGCCTTCACACAAAAGGATTTTAACTATCCACTAATGATCTTCACAAAGAGACTTCCACCGAGGAATTACAACTTACAACCGGGAGTACACAACTCCAACTTTCTCACCTCTGCGCAAAAGAGAAGACACAAAGCCAAGCACAAAGTAAAGAAAAAAGACAATTGGTGATCAATTAGATCACAAACAAAAACATGGTGATCCACTGATCACAAATAAAACACCTCTCAAAATACAAGATCCCAGAGGGTAGATTTGCAAAGAATAGCTCAAGTATGTGAGTAAACAAAGATTTTGAAAAAGAAACACAAAAAAAACACTTGGGAAAAACTCTTGAAAGTATAGAAATGAAAACTAGAAATTAGATTTCCCAAAACTTATTTTTCTTTGATTTTCCAAACTTTGAGACAAAAGATAGATTTTGATTTTGAAGCTCAAAAACTTGTTTAAAAACTTGTTGTACAAACTCAGATGAAGATAGAAATTTAGCTCTTAAAAATCAGACCAAAACTGACCTCAGAAACCAATTTATATAGCCCAAACAGAATATAGCCGTTGGGCCTCAGATCAGGTCAGAAATGACCTTCAGTCGACTGCTTGGTCGACCAGCTAACGGTCATTTTTATGACCATTGGGGTTGCCGGTCGACCTCCCGATCGACTGCACCTTAAAATCAAAGAGTCATAACTCTTTGTCGGTCGACTGTCCGGTTGATTGAGCCAAGCCTGAGAGTGAGCTTGAGTCAGTCGGTCGACCGCTAGTTGGGCTCGTGCATATGTGCATGTCGGTTGCCGATCAGTGATTACAAGAATTAGAGCATTACCATGTAGTGAGGGCTAACGGGTCGTGTCCACAAGGAGAGATGCGATGAAAGCTTTTCAGCATATTGGGAAGAACAAGTTTAAGTGTTTATATTTTTTATATGAAAAGAAGATGGAGAGTTAAGAAGTGATATAAAGAAAATTAAAGATTAGAATAGGCTTTGGAAAAAATAATTTTTGAAGAAAACTTTGAGAGTAATGTTTTTTTGTATTTAATAAAGAGAGACCCGAGCTCACTAATCTTTACCCAACTTTAGATTTTTCTCTTAAAAGTTTAAGTGCCTCAATGAGATCATAAGCAAAAAATTTAGTCTTGTATTTAAAACAGATCAAGTAAAAACACAAGATATTTCTTTTAGAAATCGAATTACAGTTTTGAAATATTTCTTGAGTTGAATGTTAAACCATCAAAGCAATAAAGTAAGCATGGAATAAAAATAAGTTCTTTTTAAAGATTAACTTTAAGATTAGTCCAAAATCCATTCCATCCTCATGTGCCTTCAAGAACACTCACAATAAGCAGGGCTTAGTTTAAGGCATTCAAATGATTCAATTGGGACTTTTTCATTAAAATCGATCAAGATCAAGATTATAGAGGAGAGATAGTGAGCCCATAAGGAAGAGATTTAGATACTCATTATTAAAAGAAAACATTGAATTGAAATGCGACATACTCGTGAGTTGGAGAAGAAAAGAAGTTCGTCAAATCTTTATTGATGTTACTTCAACTTCAGATTACAATCACTCTCTCTCTCTCTCACTTTATTTCTGAACTGAATTACAAATGAAAATCTGAGATACAACTTCTCATAAACTATCTAATAATGATCTAAACCTTAAGAATAAAATAAGAGTTTACACTTAGTCTTTGTCTCTCTGCCTCTGAGCATGCAGGTATTTATAGGAGAAATAGGATAAGGGATAGCGTAGGAAGATAGGGGGAGCAAACGCTCCCCCAGATTCAACTTTAAGGCCACAGAAATGCGGCAATCCTAGCCTTAGGACTAGGATCAAGTTACAGTGTGTTCATCTATCTGTCCTCTATCCTTTTATCCTCTTGGATTGTGAATTTCTATTCTGGATTTGACGAGATATCCTTTTATATTCAGATCAATCGATAAGGTCTTTAAGTAATCCATTTATTCTTTAAATTTACATGATATTATCTTATCTGATATATCCAATTTTTAGATAAGATAACTTCTAAAACTTTTGAATTTGAATCGATCCCCTTTCTTTAAATTTCTGTATTTAATTTGGATAAATCTGTTAATCTCTCTTTTTCTTCTTTAATTACACTATACGCTGTTAAATATTAAATTGCAGAGTTTTATTAAAAAATAAATGCAAAATGTGACACATATGGTATGAAAATATGTAATGTACGTGTACGATCACATCCCCACACCTATCTTTTGCTCGTCCTTGAGCAGAATAAAAACTATCCATTTTCGTAGGAAACACGATTGCACTAAGCATCTGCAACAAACCATTAAACCTCTCGGTTACCCTTAGAGGACGAGTTTTGTCTCTTTACACCCATAAAATTATAAAGAAAGAAAAATATTAGTATTTTCAAAAAGCATTTTGAACATTATAGAAATTAGTGTAAGAGTTCAAGTAATTTATAAGTTATAAGAAAAACATAAATTTTCATTCTTAAACTTAGTCTCCATTCAAAACCTGTTATCAATCAAAGTAAGGGGTCTTAATTGTATTTCTCATCTAGTCTATTACTTCACCCTAAATCATATGCAGCTTCGTGACCATGAAATATTAACTTAGGGGTTCGTTAACTCTAACTCTTATGCCTTATTTCTCTTCTCTCTCTCTCTCTCTCTCTATATATATATATATATATATATATAATATAATATATATATATATATATATATATATATATATATATATATTATATATATATTTAGTGGTATTATTCCTTAGTTCTATTAGGCTTTCTAATCTGCCCATTTAACGAGCCTTTAGTCGGTGACACCCAAACCAGACGGTCTTAGGGCACCGGGTGAGAAAGCACCCCAAGGACTTAAGGATTCGAGCAAATAAAGCCACAAACTAAGAATTTTATTATATTGACCGCTTTTAGGCATGAATACTTATGCTTTATGAGGCACAAATACTAAGCTTAATCAGAGTATTTTTTAATATATATAATAATTTTTCTTCTTTTTATAAGGTATAAGAATCTTTGTTTTTTAACCCTAAGTGTGTAAGTGTCTAAAGTGTGCATGTTTCATCAAGGTAAAGATTAAGATTAAATTACTTTTTCAAGTTTTCTTCCTAACCCTAGAAATCAAATAAATAATCTTATTTTGACTAAGTATAAGAAATCCTAATTATGATTCTCCTATTCCCTAACATTGAATTAATTTCTTACAAAAAATATGTCAAAATATTGTTCTCTTTCTAAAAAGTTTTTTATTTTTTTATTTTTTATTTTTATTTTTATTTTTATAGTTATGCTAGTCATGTTAGAGCCCTCCCCCACACCTATCTCATGCATTGTCCCCAATGGATGAAAGAAATGAATAGATGCTGAAATAAATGTAAAAAGGTAAAGTTACCGATACACTGGTCAAAAAGACCCATAGCCGTTTCATTTACCGCACCGATTCCAAGAAATGTTTAAGGCGTTGACCATTTACCTTAAAGTCATTTTGATTCTTGGTGTCACTGATCTCAACAGCACCGTGTGAAAATACGTTCTTTACAATGAATGGCGCAGTCCATCTCGATTTCAATTTCCCTGAAAAAAGATGAAGTCTTGAATTATAAAGTAAGACTTTTTGTCCGGGGACAAAAGTTTTCCTCATGATAAATTTATCATGAAAAACCTTAACCCTACAAAAACCTTAACCCTACCATTTGTTATTTTAGCATTCTCATAGCCCTCATTTCTCAACTCCTCAAGTTCAAAAATTTGCAATATTTGAAGGTCACCGACCTTATCTAAATAAAAATTTTGCTGCTTTATGGCCTATAAAGCTCGATGCTCTAACTCAACGGGCAAGAGGAAAGCCTTTTCAAAGACTAACCTATATGGAGACATCCCTAAAATTGTCTTGAAAGTGGTCCTATAAGCCCATAAGGCATCTACCAGTTTGATTCAACAATCTTTCCTATTTTGGTTCACGATCTTCTTTAAAATAAGCTTAATTTGTCTGTTAGAGACCTCTACCTCCCCACTAGTCTAAGGATGATATGGTGTGGACAATTTATGAGTTATGGCATACTTTCGGATAAGACTTTTGAAAGATCTATTGCAAAAGTTGGTGCAGTTATCACTGATGATAGCACGGGGATTCTGAAGCGTGAGTAGATGTTCTCTTTCAAAAACTTGATGACAACTTTATTGTCATTAGTTTTGCTTGGAATAGCTTCTACCCACTTGGACATATATCCACAACAACCAATATGTATTGGTTCCAAAATGAATTAGGAAATGGACCCATAAAGTCGATGCCCCAAACATCAAACAGTTCTATTTCTAGAATTAGGTTAAGGCGCATCATGTTTTTCTTAGAGATCCTTCCTATCATTTGGCATCTATGGCACATCTTGCAAAGCTCAAAGGTATCTTTGGACAAAGTGGACCAATAAAACCCACTTGTAGCACATTTTAGCAGTTTGGCGGGGACCAAAGTGTCCACCACATGTAATCTCATGACAAAAAGATAGAACACACTTAATCTCCTCCTTGGGAATGCATCTCCTAATGATTTGGTTGGAACAATACTTAAAAAGGTATGGTTTCTACCAGAAGAAATATCGAACTTGAGATAACTGGTAAACATCTTGTTTAGACCAATGAGATGGAGTTTGATTCGTGACTAAGTAGTTTACTATGTCAGCGAACCAAGGTTCCCTAAAGGCACCAAGAGTTAATTATCGGGAAAGTTATCATGGATGGGCAGTTCATTTCATGGTAAGTTTAGGATGCGCGAGAGGTAGTCAACAACAAAATTTTCTATGCTTTTCTTATCTCGAATCTCGAGATTGAATTCTTGAAGAAGCAAGATCCAACGAATTAGTCGGGCCTTAGTATCTTTCTACTTCATAAGGTATCTTAGCGCAGAATGATCGGTGAAAATGATGATTTTGAACCCAAGTAGGTATGAACGAAATTTCTCTAATGCAAATACTTCAACCAAGAATTCCATCTCGGTTGTAGTGTAGTTCAACTGCGCATTAGTGAAAGTCCTACTTGAGTAGTAAATCACTTGCTGCTTGTTATCTATGTGTTGTCCTAAGACAACGCCTATAGCAAAATCAAAAGCATCGCATATGATTTCAAACGGCTTTGACCAATTCGGTGCAGAGATGATTGGTGCAGAAAGAAACTTTTTTTTTAACTTCTCCCAAGCATTAAGACATCCACTATCAAAAGTGAAGGACACATCCTTAGCTAAAAGGTTAGTGAAGGGTCTAGCAATTTTACTTAAGTCCTTAATGAACCTACGATAAAAACCGACGTGTCCTAAAAAGATCAGATATCTTTAACACACTTCAACACCGGGAGTTTGCTATGACCTCAATCTTGGCTTTATCCACTTCAATTTCATTCTAAGAAATCTCATGACCCAAGAAAATTTCATGCCTTACCATGAAGTGGCATTTTCCCAGTTCAGTATCAGATTTTTCTTAGCACAACATTGGAGGACGAGTTCGAGATGGTGAACACATTGATCTAATAAGTCTGCATTAATGGCGAAATTATCCATGAATATTTTCAAGAATTGTTCCACTATATCTGAGAAAAGACTCAATATGCAACGTTGAAACATTGCTGGGGCATTGTACAAGCCGAAAGGCATTCGACGATAAGAAAATGTCCCAAATGGATATGTAAAAGTGGTATTTTCTTGATCTTCCGGAGCAATGGGAATCTGATTATACTCCAAGTAACCATCCAAGAAACAGTAATACTCGTGGCAAGCCAAACGTTCAAGCATTTGGTCAATGAAGAGAAGCAGGAAATGGTCCTTACGAGTTGCTGCATTTAGCTTCTTATAGTCGATGCAAACTCGAATCTTCATGGGAAGTCGAGTTTAGACCAACTCTTTGTTCTCATTTTTCACCACGGTGAAACCAGATTTCTTCGGAACCGCGTGGACAGGACTGACCCATTAGCTACCAGAAATGGGATAGATTATCCTATTGTCTAAGAGTTTCACGATTTCCGTATAAACAGCCTCATGCATTATAGGGTTTAACCTACGCTGTGGGTCTCTTTTCGGTGTCACTTCTTCAATGAGATGAATGCGATGTTGAAGTATAACAGGACTCAATCTCTTTATATCTGTCATACTCCAACCAATGGCTTCCCTATATTTTCTAAGAATTATCTTAAGATTCTTTTCTGATCCGTCATTTAAATGGGTTGCAATTACGACAGAAAAGGTTGTTGGCCCAAGAGGTTACACTCTCCAATTGTTTTGTGTTTTGATGATGACAAACCAAATTAGTGCTATTTGGTACTAATGAGTCTATTCAAGATAAGTTTCAGGTTTGTACCATGTTTAGAGACCATTCGCTTAGCTATTGCAAGAACTTCTAAGTTCCACAAAGCAAGGAAGGCAAATTGCACATCAAGGAAGGATCATAGAAGAGAAGGCTCTAGCAAGGCATTGGATGGCTCAAAGACTTGAAGATAGCACAAGAAGTCTTCATGTAATTTGTTTTTCAGTTTATAGTATGTTAAAGAATAGTGGATAGGTTTGAAACTCTATCACACACGTTTTTGCGCACATGCTCGTTCCAAATAATTTCTTTTAAATTATACAAAAATATTTTGCATACAAGTTTTTGCCTACAAATACATCTTTATGTTTAATTCTATTCCCTGTTCAAAGTATTATTGTAAAATCAAAATCCTCTTTATTTTCTTTTCCAAAAATGATTTTTGACCTGATCCGGTCGATCGGGGCAGTCGACCGAGTCTGTGTCAGTCTGGTCCGGTCGACCGGACCAGTCTACCGCAGTTCTGGCAGATGCACGTATCAGTGTGCATGTCTGCCAGTCGACCGGGGCGGTCGACCGAGATATTGTTTTTGCTCACATGTTTTCTCAGTCGACCGGGTCGGTCGACCGCTAGCCTATAACGGTCGAATTTTTGAACTACCGGTTGACCGGCCCAGTCGACCGATGTGTCCGTTGAACAGTAACGGGCAGATTTTAAGTGAGCTGTTTATTTTTGTCTTTTGTGTTTAAAAATTCGTTTAAGGATATATTTTGATCTAATTACCTCCTAAACATCAGTAATTATGTTTTATCCCTAAACCTAGCCCTCTCCTATAAATAGGGGTGTTTGGGGAGAGATTGGTTACAACATTCATTGCTACAAAATTCAAAAGTTTAAGGCTTTCAAAAGTTCTTTGTTTTTGTGCTAAATTCTCTCAATTTTCTGAAGAGTTTTCAAAAGTTTTTCTCTGATTTCAATTTCTTTTCCTTACACACAAAAGAGCTTCAATTCTACTCATTATTCTCTAAGGACCTTTGTAAGGGAGAGATTTTTGAAAGAGAGAGTTTGTGGTCTTGTGACTACTCAGAGATTCTTGTGATTGTAATTGTGGAGTTGGGTACTCCGGTTGTAATTGTTCTTTGTGATAGTGGAAGTAGCTAGAATCCTTCTGGGGAAGGCGGGGAGTAGAGCTGGGTGCTCGAACCTCGATAACATATCCTTGTGTTTGCGATTGGTTTACATTCTTGCAATCCTTACTCTACTTTGCTTGCACTTATTACTTGCTCATCATATTCATTGTCATACTTACTTGCTTGCATTCATCTTGTGATTCTTGATTGTGATTGTTGTAGCTTTAAATTTTTAAATTTGCCCTTGATTAGCTTTGTCACCTATTCACCCCCCCTCTAGGTGACTTTTCAATTGGTATCAGAGCTTGGACTCTAGGTTTGGCTTAACATCCATAGAGTGATCCTTAAAACTTGCTAATCAACATTTTCATTTCATTCATTCATCACTAGTAAACATGGCCGACAACATTAAATCCCCACCTAAATTTGATGGCCTCAATTTCCCAATTTGGAAGGTTAGGATGACTATATTTTTACAATCTTTGGGTAGCTTAGTAGCCAAGTCCTTGACCAAACCCTATGAAGCACCCGATGGTGATGAGAGCACTTGGACCGACCTTGACTTTAAACTATATGAGGCTAACTCCAAGGCCCAAACTCCCTATTAACCGCCTTGAATGAGGATGACCTTACACGGGTAATTCATTGCCATCCGCCTATGAGATTTGGCAACACTTATTGGTCACACACGAGGGGACTTCACAAGTCAAGAGAGCTAAGATAGATCTCTTGAGGTCCCAATATGAGTCATTTAAAATGCTTGATGATGAGTCTATTGATAGTATGGCTACAAGGTTTACTAAAATCACTAATGGTCTTTCTTCCTTAGGTGATGACATCTCCAATGATCAAAAGGTGCGGAAAGTAATTCGGGCTCTTCTTCATCATGGGAGATCAAGGCCACCACCTGAAGGAGTTGAACGACAAGGACGAGATGGACCTCATTAGTCTCATTGGGAACCTAAAGACCCATGAGATGGAGAAGAAGGCAAAAGAAGAGGCCACTACTTCAAAGAAGAAATCCATAGCCTTCAAGACTTCATCCACCAATGATGACGATGAAGATGACGAAGAAGAAGATGAGGAGCTTACTCTACTTGTTCGCAACGTCAAGAGGATGTACCGGAAGAACAAGCTCAACTTCCGGAGAAAATTTGAAGGCAAAGAGGAGCGGAGGATCATATGCTACAATTGCCGCAAACCCGGGCATATCATGGCGGATTGTCCGGAGTTCAGGAAGAAATTGACTTCCTCCATCAAGCCAAAGAAGCCGGAGGAAAAGAAAGCTTACAAAGCTACGTGGGATTCGGAAAGCGAGTCTGAAGAGGAGGTGGATCAAGCTAATATGTGTTTCATGGCAAACACACCCAAGGTAACCCCTCAATCCCTTGATGATGAAGATGATGATGTAAGTAAGGAAGTTCTAGTGCATGCTTTTGTAGAACTTTCTGAAACTTATGATAACAAGAAACTTGAATGCATAAAATTACAAAAAGAAGTTGCTTTTCTTAAGAATGAACTTGCTATGGTTTCTAAAGAAAAGGATAATATTTCTTCTAATCTCATTTCTATACAAAAAGAATTTAATGCCTACAAAGTCTCTTGTAAAGCAAAATCTCCTATTATTGTTGAAAAAGAAATTTCTTCCTTTAAATCAAAAATGAATGATTTTGAAAAAGTTTTAAATGATTGTGCTTTTAATACCAAGAAACTTGAGAACATGTTTTCCAAAAAGCACACTTCACATGCTAACACTTCACAAGCTAAGAATTCTCATGCTCACACCACTCATGCTAAAGTTTCTCATGCTCACAAATCACACACTCACTATGCTTTTAAATATGGTAGAGTGTATAGATGCACATATTGTGGTAAAAATGGACATTTAGCTAAGTTTTGCTATGATCAACTAAATAGAACAAATAATCTTGTTTGGGTTCATGACACTAACCCTAGAGGACCCAAGAAAATGTGGGTACCAAATTAAGTCTTAAATTGTTTGATGTAGGTACACACCAAAGCTCCAAGACGTAGGGAGCGGTGGTACCTTGATAGTGGTTGTTCAAGACACATGACATGGGACATCAACAACTTCACAACCCTATCAAGGTACATGGAAGGTGGCACCGTCACCTTCGGGGATGACTCCAAAGGAACTATCATCGGTATAGGTAACATTCAAATTGGTGCATCTCCTATTATTGAGAATGTTGTTTTAGTAGATGGTTTAAAACATAATTTGCTTAGCATTAGTCAACTTTGTGATCGTGGACTTAAAGTTGTTTTTGATGATAGTTCTTGCAAGATTTTTGATGTTAAATCCGATGTTTGTATTCTCACCGGTTTTGTGATAACAATGTTTTTATTATTGACATGCTCAATTTAGATTGTTCTACTAAATGCTTGAATGCTTTTGATGAAAATTCTTGGCTTTGGCATAGAAGACTAGGACATGCATCTTTTGACCATATTTCTAGGATTAATTCAAAGGAATTGGTGAAGGGTATACCTTGCTTGAATTTTGAGAAAGACCGCATTTGTGGTGCATGCCAACTTGGGAAACAAACCAAGTCTTCCTTTAAACCAATCAAGGATATCATGTCAACTAGGCCTTTAGAATTAATTCATATGGATCTTTTTGGACCAACTAAAACTAAGAGTTTAAATGGAAGTAGATTTGCATTGATGATTTTCGTTGATGATTTCTCCCGTTTTAAACTTGGGTTTTCTTTTTCAAAATAAGATCAAACTTTTTCTCAAGATTTTTCGAAAAAGAGTTGAAAAGAAAAGGGTTTTCCGATTTTGAGAATAAGGAGTGATAGAGGTGGTGAGTTTATTAACCAACTCTTCATGACTTATTGTGATAAAAAGGGAATTAAGCATGAAATGTCTTGTCCTAGAACTCCACAACAAAATGGAGTTGTAGAAAGGAAAAATAGAACACTTCAAGAGATGGCTAGGACAATGATAAGTGAATATGACCTCCCTCAATATTTATGGGCCGAGGCCGTAAACACCGCATGCTATATATCGAATCGTATTTATTTATGCAAAAATTCTTCAAAAACTTCTTTTGAAATGTATCATTCTAGAAAACCAAATGTTGCATATTTCAAAGTTTTTGGATGCAAGTGTTTTGTTTTAAATACTATGGATAATTTGGGTAAATTTGATGCTAAGGCTTATGAAGCTATCTTTGTTGGATATTCTTCTACTAGCAAAGCATATAGAGTTTTCAATAGATCTACACTTACCATAGAAGAATCCATGCATGTTAAATTTGAAGAATCTAATGTGGTTGTTGAGAATGTTGTAGAGATTGAACCATTAGGTGAAGACATGGAGAGACTATCCTTGAAGGACTCACCCGCTCAAGAAGACAAGCAAGAACCTATTGGTGATGTTCAAGAGGATAAAGAGGAAATCTCTCAACCGCTTCCTAAAGCTTGGAGATACGCTACAAATCATCCGAAGGAGCTCATCTTGGGTGATGCATCTAGAGGAGTCACTACGCGCTCCAAACTCCATGACCTATGTGGTAACTTTGCTTTCATTTCTCATTTTGAACCCAAGGGCATTCTCGAAGCCGAGACGGACCCATATTGGTTGCTTGCCATGCAAGAGGAACTCAATCAATTTGAGCACAACCAAGTTTGGCACCTTGTTCCTAAGCCCCACGATAGACCAATAATTGGTACTAAGTGGATCTTTAGAAACAAGATGGATGAGTCCGGAAATGTCATTAGGAATAAAGCTAGGTTAGTGGCCCAAGGTTACACTCAAGTTGAGGGAATTGACTTTGAGGAGACCTTTGCACCCGTAGCACGGCTTGAAGCCATACGGATGACACTAGCTTTTGCATGTTTTAAAAATTTTAAACTTTTTCAAATGGATGTGAAAAGTGCATTTTTGAATGGTTTTATTAATGAAGAAGTTTATGTTTCTCAACCTCCCGGTTTTGTTGATCATGTTCATCCCGATTTTGTTTTAAACTTGATAAAGCTTTGTATGGATTGAAACAAGCTCCAAGAGCTTGGTATGAAAGGCTTTCTAGTTTTCTCATTTCAAATGATTTTATTAAAGGCAAAGTAGACACAACTCTTTTTACTAAGCATGTTGATAATGATATTTTAATTGTGCAAATTTATGTTGATGATATAATTTTGGATCTACTAATGAGCTTTTATGCAAGGATTTTGAGAAAGTCATGCAACTTGAATTTGAAATGTCTTCAATGGGTGAGCTCAATTTCTTCCTTGGACTCCAAATCAAGCAATTGCAAGACGGAACCTTCATTAACCAAGCCAAGTATGCAAAGGAGCTAGTAAAGAAGTTTGGCTTGAAGGATCAAAGGCTTGCAACACTCCAATGGCAACCACAACCAAGCTTGATAAGGACGATCAAGGTAAAAATGTTGATATTAAATTATATAGAAGCATGATAGGAAGTCTTTTATATTTAACGGCAAGTAGGCCGGATATCATGTTTAGTGTGTGTCTTTGTGCTAGATTTCAATCGTATCCTAAAGAATCTCATCTTATTGCGGTAAAACGCATTATTCATTATATTAAGGGCACTATTGGAATGGGTCTATGGTATCCGAAAACTAGAGATTTTTCAATGACTAGCTATTCGGATGCCGACTATGCGGGTTGTAGAGTAGATAGAAAGAGTACTAGTGGGACATGTCAATTTCTTGGTAATTGTCTTGTTTCATGGTCCTCTAGGAAGCAAAATTCCGTAGCTCTCTCAACCGCCGAGGCGGAGTATGTTGCCGCGGGGGCTTGTTGTGCACAAGTCCTTTGGATGAAACATACTCTCCTTGATTTTGATTTGCACTTTGATCATATAAAAATATTTTGTGATAATACTAGTACTATACACATGACCAAAAATGCAAATCAACATAGTAAGACCAAGCACATTGAGATTAGATATCACTTTCTTAGAGATCATTTTGAGAAAGGTGATATAGATATTGATTATGTTTCCACGGATTTACAACTAGCCGATATTTTCACTAAACCTCTTGATTTTGCTAGATTTTCGTTTATTTGTGGAGAACTTAATGTTTGTATTATTGAATAGACATGTTTTTCATAACCCTTTTTGATGTATGACAAAAAGGGGGAGAATAAGTTTACATGGACAAAAATAAGTTTTATGAATTTATATGTTTTGGTTTTATGAATTCTTGTGTGTTTAGTTGTTTTGGTATTTTTGATATCAAGAGCAATTTTTGTGTTTTATATATTTGTTTTAATTATTTTCAATAATTGGTGCATCATTTCAATTATTGGTATCTAGAGCATATTCTTGTGTTTTATGTATAGCATAATTTGAGGGGGAGTTTTCTCCTCCCTATATTTTTGTTAATAGCCTATTTGTTTTGTCATCATCAAAAAGGGGGAGATTGTTGGCCCAAGAGGTTACACTCTCCAATTGTTTTGTGTTTTGATGATGACAAACCAAATTAGTGCTATTTGGTACTAATGAGTCTATTCAAGATAAGTTTCAGGTTTGTACCATGTTTAGAGACCATTCGCTTAGCTATTGCAAGAACTTCTAAGTTCCACAAAGCAAGGAAGGCAAATTGCACATCAAGGAAGGATCATAGAAGAGAAGGCTCTAGCAAGGCATTGGATGGCTCAAAGACTTGAAGATAGCACAGAAGTCTTCATGTAATTTGTTTTTCAGTTTATAGTATGTTAAAGAATAGTGGATAGGTTTGAAGCTCTATCACACACGTTTTTGCGCACATGCTCGTTCCAAAATAATTTCTTTTAAATTATACAAAAATATTTTTCATACAAGTTTTTGCCTACAAATACATCTTTATGTTTAATTCTATTCCCTGTTCAAAAGTATTTTTGTTAAAATCAAAATCCTCTTTATTTTCTTTTCGAAAAATGATTTTTGACCTGATCCGGTCGACCGGGGCAGTCGACCGAGTCTTTGTCAGTCTGGTCCGGTCGACCGGACCAGTCGACCGCAGTTCTGGCAGATGCACGTATCAGTGTGCATGTCTGCCAGTCGACCGGGGCGGTCGACCGAGATATTGTTTTTGCTCACAGGTTTTCTCAGTCGACCGGGTCGGTCGACCGCTAGCCTATAACGGTCGAATTTTTGAACTACCGGTCGACCGGCCCAGTCGACCGATGTGTCCGTTGAACAGTAACGGGCATATTTTAAGTGAGCTGTTTATTTTTGTCTTTTGTGTTTAAAAATTCGTTTAAGGATATATTTTGATCTAATTACCTCCTAAATATCAGTAATTATGTTTTATCCCTAAACCCTAGCCCTCTCCTATAAATAGGGGTGTTTGGGGAGAGATTGGTTACAACATTCATTGCTACAAAATTCAAAAGTTTAAGGCTTTCAAAAGTTCTTGGTTTTTGTGCTAAATTCTCTCAATTTTCTGAAGGGTTTTCAAAAGTTTTTCTCTGATTTCAATTTCTTTTCCTTACACACAAAGAGCTTCAATTCTACTCATTATTCTCTAAGGACCTTTGTAAGGGAAGAGATTTTTGAAAGAGAGAGTTTGTGGTCTTGTGACTACTCAGAGATTCTTGTGATTGTAATTGTGGAGTTGGGTACTCCGGTTGTAATTGTTCTTTGTGATAGTAGAAGTAGCTAGAATCCTTCTGGGGAAGGCGGGGAGTAGAGCTGGGTGCTCGAACCTCAATAACATATCCTTGTGTTTGCGATTGGTTTACATTCTTGCAATCCTTACTCTACTTTGCTTGCACTTATTACTTGCTCATCATATTCATTGTCATACTTACTTGCTTGCATTCATCTTGTGATTCTTGATTGTGATTGTTGTAGCTTTAAATTTTTAAATTTGCCCTTGATTAGCTTTGTCACCTATTCACCCCCCCTCTAGGTGACTTTTCAAAGGTCTCTTGGTCGCCTAGATAGACATACTTGAGATGTGCAGGTAAGACTTTCAACTCTAAGGAAGGGGAAGGCTCATTGAAAGGAGTCAAGTTTATTGGCTACATATTTGATGAAATATGGTTGAGGCCTAATTCACAGCAGACTCGACAATTTGATCAAGGTTAAAGTCTTTAGACTCTAACTCGAAGTCACAATCAGGTTTTAGCTTCAATCTTCTATATGTTCCCTGTTGAATCACGTACAAGTTATGAAACCTAAACTTACTAGAATCTTTTTAGCAAAGTGTGCAGTAGCAAGTATACGATCAAATCCACAGAGACTTGTTCTTGAAAATTTAGTTATTAAAATCTAACTTTTGTCTTACTCTAGTTGAGAAATCCCTTCGATGAAGATTGGAGTTTTGTTTTATAAAAAATAAAAATCTTGTAGAAGAAAGCAAAAGCAAAATAAAAATATGAACAAAGTAAAAGAAAAATAAAAATATGAAAAAGCAAAAGAAGAACGAAATAGTAACCTTTTTGCAAAGATTTGAATAACTAAAGTGAATAAAAAGAAATTAAGAGATTAGTACGAAGGGAAGAGGAAGATGAACCAGTGAACTTGTTTCTTATTGTCGCCTTGATATTTTCTCTTCCAAACGATGCTAAAAATGAAAAGAACTAATAAAAAAAAGAGAAAAGAATATGCATAAGATTAGGAATGAATTCACAGAATCAAACATAAAAAATAAAAAAAATTGCATAAAAATAAAAAAATTAAAGGAGACTTAGGTTGAAAATGGTGCACAATCTTTAAGAAGAATTTTAAGCTTTATTGAATAATCTTTGATTACAAACCCTCGATCTCCTCCAATCTCGCATTACAACGCTCAAACTCTCCTTTTTTGACTTTTCAGCTCTCTAGTGGAACTCTCTCTCAATGAATACAGGTATTTATAAGAAAATAGGGATAAGGGAAAGCATAGTGAGATAGGACGAGCTGGCTATTTGAATCCTCCTCTTATCTCCAACTTGACTTGATTTATCTAGAAACTTTTATGTGAAAATTCAATTCTAATTTGCAGCTAGTTGGCGAGTTAATTGCTAAATATTACTTATCAAATAATAGAATTCGAGCCAGTGATCAACATAAGAGTTGTATCCCTTTAAATCTTCTTTCTGGATCATCTTGAATCATCATATTCGATAGCGAAAGTTATGGTTAAAATGCTAAAATGTATCCAGTCTGAATTCGAATCTAAATTACTTCATCTCATCCGTTGATCTTCTCTGTATCCATTTATCCTCAGCGTAACCGATAGGGTCTTCAAAAATTGTTTTTTCTTTGAATTTTTGTAGTATTATCTTATCTAGTAAATTCAATCTTCAGATAAGATAGCCTCTAGATCCTCTAAATTTGAGTCAATCCCTATTTGATTTGAACTTTTAGATTTATTTGGATAAGATTCATGCTTATCTTTTCTTTGTCATACTCTGCATGGATTAGGACATTAAGACAAGTTATTTGCACGATTTATTACAGAATATATATAGGAATGTAATAATATTTATATAATATATGTGCCCAAACATTTGCTAGTCAAGTTCTCAATGAGGTTGACTTCAAATGTTTGATCCTCAACATCACGGGGTTGCTTTCCTAGGTTGAAGACATTGACTTCTCTAGTAATATCTTTAAAGGTTAACCTCATGGACCCATTTATGCAGTTGATAATAGCATTTGTAGTAGTAAGGAATGGGCGCCCTAGGATAACGGGAGTTTGAGCCTTAGCATTGGACACAGGTGTAGACTATCTAAAAATTACTAAAGACAAGTCATCAGATAACATGATCCATACTCCAGCCGTGAGGCTAATCAAAGCCACTCGTGAATGCCAAGATGCAGGGCTCGAAGCCTGCGTCTCAACACCACTGCAATGCCAAGACACAGAGCTCAAAGCCCGCATCTCAGTACCACTTCACTGCTTAGGCACATAGCTAGACGCTCGCGTCTTAGTGCCGCTTCAGTGCAGACATAGAACTTGAAGCTCACGCCTTAGACACGTAGCTTGAGGCACGTGCCTAATAACATGTTAATGAAAGAAACACATAGTTTGAAGCTCGCATTCCAACACCACCACGGCGCCCAAATACGGAGCTCAAGACCCACGTCCAGTTTTACTTCAATGGCTAAACGCAGGGCTCAAGCCGGCGTTTCAACTGAAGAGGAGCCCTACGTTTCAATTATAACTACCCCCATTACGGGGTCAAGTACTGCCCACGTAATGAGGGGAGTTAACCACCATTATGGAGAGATTTTATGGGATAATTTTATCCTTGGAACCCCTATAAATAGCTCAGTTTGCTATTGAAGAGGGGTCAAAATTTTTCAGCTGAGAAAAATTAGCTTTACAAAGAGTTCAACTCTTCCACCAACTTGCTGTGTTCAAGTTTTTACCTAAATCCCTTTAAGATTTCATTGGATAGGAGCTGTGCTACTCCATCTGTGATCCAAGGAGAAGAGTTCTAGAAGAAGCTTGATGTTCACCCGATCAACAGAAAATAAGATTCACTTTCCACCGCTATGCAAAGAACCTAACCTTAAATAAAGAGGAGCTTTAAGCTTGAATATCTTCTCTCTCTTGTAAATGAATTTTGATTTATTGTAATCTTTCATTGACTCAAGGAAACCTTGCAACATCATCCAAATTTTCTCCCCATACAAGAGTTGGTGACTCCGCTGGGGACTACTTTCTCCACTGATAAGCAAGTTGTGGTACAAGGTGACGTCAACTTCATGGGAAAAATGGTCACTTGTCATGAAATTCGACCAGGCAAAGTACGAGGAGTTTCTCTCTTTTGACATTAAGAGCCTCGGGTGGCACGGCAATACAGGAAGGTCTCCTCAGAGATACGCTCCCAAGTCTCTTTGGAGACTTCCCCAAGGATGGCCTACGCAAACAACACCATTTTGGTCGCATCGAGCTCGTGGCCGCGTCAACGTCTCGCACGAGACCCGCGAGACCAATGATGTTGAAGGCCAATCTTGCCACACCCCTCCTCTCAACATTCTTCAGCTTCAAGTTATCAGGGGTTCCCAACAACCTGTGAAGTGTAACCGGAATGCTGAATGCTGACAAAGGCATCACGTACGTCGACAATAGATGAAAGAAGCTAGAAAAACCATCTGTCTAGCAGATGCAGGACGCGAGATTCAGGCCCGCGTCACTTCTGAACTACAAAAGATGTGCAAAGTCTGCATCTGGGTACCAAAATGCAGAGCTTTAGAGGCCCGCATTTCTGTAGCTTTACCTCATAGACACGATGTTCAGCTACGTGAGGTCCGTGTCTCTTCTCAGAAACACGAGACCCGTGTCCCTACAACAGAACATGAGACTCATAATGTTCGTGTTTCTCAAGTGTCGCCAAGTGAATGCGAAAATAAGCAATGCACGGTCCGTGTTCCTTCTTAGTAGAGGCATGAGACCCGCATCTCAAAGCCAAAAGGCAAGAGCCTCATCTGCTCTACAGAACGTGAGCTCCGCGTCTCTGAACCCTGCTCCCCAGAGACTTGCATCTCAGAGTTATGACGCAAGGTTAATATTCACTCTCCAATGGCTAAAGTCAGAAGGGAGCCGAAAAGTCCTCGTCCTCAGAGACTCGAGGCTAGTCTCTTAGATCCCCCTCCGATACATCTAAGGGACTATTTAATAAAGAAGAGGAGTGTTCATCAAATCACTTCATAATGCTGCTATGAATGACTCATAACAGCGGTGCTCTCTGACTGCCACTGCAGCTCGCATGTAAGAAAACAGTCAGTGTTCAACTGATTATTGTTTACATCAGTCTCTCACTCGATCAAAAGGCGTCATTCCCGCACAAAGAGAACCCTCTCTGATGCAGAGTACCCTGAAGTTACTGTAAATATGGTGGGTCCAAGCACTACGCCAAACAGAACTAAGGGAAAGTAGCCAATAGTTAGCTCTGACGAGTCTGACACCGAGCTGGAAGGAGTATACCAGCATACCCGCACTTGAACTGGCATAATAGCTCCAGTGGACTACAGTACCCTAGCCCGGGGCATTGAAGTAAGCGAGTCACACCATGCCATCACAGAATCACAAGCCTCTAACTCTTCTATAGAGAAAGAAGCCTTCACATATATGGCAGGCACTCCTGCAGAAATGGCCAGGCGCTTTGAACAGCATGGCCAGGCCCAAAGGGAGCAACTCGATATGATTCGTGCTCAATAAGAATCTATCGATAGCCTCAAGTAGATACTTTTGCAATTGCTTGAGGACAAAAAGAAGAAGTCGATGGCTAAGACTCCTTCCAAGAAGTCCAAGGGCAAACAAAAAGAAGGAGAAAGCTCATTCTCTGTACATACCGAAGAGGAGGAGCATTCCAACTCTGAGTCGTCCAAGCCTCCATTTGAAGAGGAAGGCAATTTAGAGAATGAGAGCACTCATTCCAAAAGGATGAGTAAACTAGAGTAGCGTCTTGAAGCTTTCGCCAACAAAAAAGGCCTCCAAGAAACAGGTGTGGTCTGACCATACCCGGCTGAGTGGGATCTTGTCCTGTACCCTCCCAAGTTCAAAGCTCTGACCCCACTGGCCTTCAATGACATGGGGTCACCGAACCAGCATATACTACTTCAAGTCTCAGACAGGAAATGTTGTATCAAATGATGCCATCCTAGCACGTTTGTTCATCGCACCCTAAAAGGGATTGCTTTTGAATGGTTCATGAAACTCCCAGAAGGCTCCATCAAGAACTGGGGTGATCTGGAGAAGCTTTTCCTTACCCGCTTCTTCGAAGACAACTCGGAGATTACCATGCCAACTCTCCTGGCGACAAGGCAACGAAAGGAGAATCAGTTAAAGTATTTGCGGAGAGATTTTGGAATATGGCACTCTGATGTCCCAGCAGTATAACCCAGGCACTGTGGTGGAAACATGACGTCACAATTTGCAAACCTCACTCCTAGCTCAGATAGGAGTAGCGGAAAGTCATACCTGGAAGCAGTTGTCTAGCAAGATGAAAAAGTAGAGGAGATTGTCGCCAGGGTTAAGGCAGAAGAAAACAAGCCCAGACCGGAGAAGTCGACAAGGTGCGTGCCAGAAGTGTCTTTCCAAGTTAAAAGGAAGGACACACTGGCGACAGAAACGAAGCCTTGCTCTAAGCCCCAACCGGCTAGAGGGGGGAGCTCTTCAAGCTAGCCACGCGCCAATAAGTAATACTCCTTCAAGGATGAGCATGTTAATTCATTGTTCAAGTTACTCAACATGAGTAATAGACTGAAGCTTCCTGAAGCTAGACGTCCTGAGGAGGTGCACAAGACCGATAACCCCAATTACTGCTTGTACCACAGGATGCTGAGGCTTCCTACCAAAAGCTATTACATCTTTAAAGACATTCTCCAAGCTTTGATTGATGAGGAGGTGCTCAAGCTACTCCCAGAGCAGAAGAAAGTGATAGCTAACATGACATCATTCCTTCAGCTCGGGGTACAACCTCCAACGCTAGTCGGAGTAGTTTCTATCCCGAAAGGGGAACTAAGAGTGATCAATACAGATCCTCACCACCAACAGGAGAAAGATCTCGTACCTATTCTTATTCCTCAAGGAGTAGTCATATGGGTCCATCCCGACCTCATGGAAGGCCAGCAATGGACTATTGTTACCAACAGAAAATCGAGGGGCAAAATAAAAGCTTCGCCTTGCAATGTGGTGTGTGCTTCCTCCCAGAAAGCGAAAACAATATCCCCTCATTAATTGTTTCAGAGGAGGAGATAATCATCCTTGTCGCAGAACCGAATGCACCGTTCGTGGCAGGGACTCGCTCGGGCCAATTGTACTTGAAGAAGTATGATGAAATGATGGCAAATCAGCCTAAACCACCCCAGAGCCAACCAAGTAATTCATGAAGCAACCCGTGAAAAAGCAAAAGGAGCTTCGGTACGCCAAGGCTCTCCTGAAGGACAAAGCGAAAGGATCTTCATACCTTACCACTTTGATGTTTTGGCTCAACTTGACAACATCTTGGCCATGATTACCCTCTATGAGCTCTTGAGACTGTCTAAGTCTACAAGGGAAGCTCTAGGAGAAGCTTTAGCTAATGCTGATGCCTTTATGGCCCAGATTCTGACTAAAACAGAGGAGAAAAATGAAGAAAACTGCTTCCATGCTGATTGGTAGTGAAAAGTGCATTTTTATCATCATATTTACCATCACATTTTCATATTTATTCCTATAATTCTGCACATTTACTAATATTTTATGATTTATTGTGTGCAGGCCTCGAAATATTAAAATATAGAAATAAAGCCTAAAAGAAGCCCAAAAGCCCATATTCAAGCCCAATGTAAAAGTTGCAAATATTAATTGTCAAAATTGCAAATACACAAGGGCCAAAGTTGCAAATATTAAAGAAGAGGGAAGAATAGACTTCTATTTAACCCTAAATACTTGCAGGATGAGGATAAAAGCCAAGAAGGAGAGTTCAGATCACAAATTCGTTGATAAAAGATTTAGATTTAGGGTAACTTCCTCCCAAGTTATCCCGAAATCTCAAAATAAAGAGTCAGGATACAATTTCCAGAAGGATAAACCCAGATGGATGGACCAGAGGATGCCACGCGAGAAAGCGCGTGGCATTTGGCTACAAAAGTGCCGCGTTTCCGCGACAATCCAGAGGCGGTTGGCGATGCGTTTTCGTTGAGGAGTTGTACCGGGACTCTACTTCCTATATCTCCTATAAATACCCCTGCAGAGCAACCGTAAAGGCGTCCAGAGGCAGAGCCAGAGGGCCAAATCTAGGGTTTTAGGCTTTCTTCTTCTAGTTTAGATTTTCTTTTCTCTTTTGTAATTTCTATTTTTCCTTTTTGTAAACTGAGAGGAGATGATGTTCTCATGGAGGAAGGAGATCTACTTGTACTGAGGGTGACAATCGGTGTAAGTTTTGCTTTTCGCCATTGTTAAATAAATCGAATTGAGGTTCATTCTTTTTTATTATGTTATGTTCTTTTATTCTTGTTGATTCTTGTGTATCTCAGTTTTTGTTTTCTTCTATTGTTGTTTCTCTAATGTCTTGCTCACCATGAGAACCAATTGCTTCGAGACTGCCTAGCCGAAGAAGAGCCCTTGATGGCCTATGGCGATGAACAAGTCTTCGTTAGCTTGTCTTTTATTTTCATAGTGTAGATCAAGAAGGCGGACGATCCTATACGCCATACTTGTACGCCTTCCAAGAAAAGGTAAATCGTCGCAACGGTTCAAAGGTAAGCAGACTGAAGAGGTATGTATGTGTAGTTTGCTTTCTTTTATTTCTTTAGTTTAGATCTCACACTACCATATTCCCAATTTCTTTTCCTCACTTTCATTGTAAATATCACTTCTAATTCT
This sequence comes from Agave tequilana, assembly GCA_038442645.1. Taxonomy (NCBI): domain Eukaryota; kingdom Viridiplantae; phylum Streptophyta; class Magnoliopsida; order Asparagales; family Asparagaceae; genus Agave; species Agave tequilana. The sequence goes on along the minus strand of JAVJIF010010871.1, from coordinate 131,014 downwards.
CATTCTTCTTTCTTTCTAACTTAACTTTAAATTAATAAAAATTTTCGAGATAACTTATTTATAAAGCTTCCATCGCTAGTCCCTCTCTGAGGATCAGGACCCGCATAGCCACTGCTACCGCGGATTCGAATTGAGCACTTGCACATTTTGTTCTAAATCTAAAATTCTATTTTATGTGCAGGAAAATCTCAATCAACAAATTGGCGCCGTTGCCGGGAAGGAACGGCACGATTTTCTCAAACTAATTATTTTTTTATTCTTTTTGTTTGCAGATACAGAGAACAGGAAAACAAAGCAGCAGCGAAGATACATAGCAACTCTGTGCCTCTGCCCTCGAAGGCAGAGCAACAGAGCCTACTTCTGTGCCGCGCAAACGTGGCAAAAGCCGCAGAAACGCGGCACTAGTAGTTCACTACTAATTAATTTTTCTGCAGGTTGCTCAGAATTGCAAATACTGCTTACTGCTGTGATACATTTTCTCTGTGATCATTCTGCAACTGCTAAATTAATAACATTAACCCATTTGTTGATAATAAAAAAAAATTAGACTCTTGCATTTAGGGCACGTGTCTATTTTAATTTTTTTAATTCTATTGAAGAGTGCTGACGACAAGGTACGTCTGCATTGCATATAGATTAGGAAACACTCTTGGCTGTTTACTGCTTTTTGAGTGATTACTTTTCTACTGCTTTACACGTACACAAAAATATCTTAAGGGCATAACCCATAAATAAGATAAGGTGGGGATTTCATCACCCTTCCTTGGCCCACAAATCATATCCGTCACACTCACAACCCTAACCTTAAGTAAAATTTGACTAGACGTTGGCCCTAGGTTAACTCGGACTCAATAGGAGATTGACCTAAGGAGGAAAATTGTTCGAAATTAACTCTTGTCAAATCGGTGTCTAGGCAGGGGATTGAGGGCCGAAAGCTCGAAGAACGGTGGTTATTTAATTAAGGAACGTCTCTGACGGAAAACCTCCCACCGGTCTTGCCACCTACCTGGCCGATTAGCTTGTGGTTAACGTCGATAATAGACCTCATAAGGACAGTCTAAAGTTAGGAGTCGTCTAGGTCAAGGATAACCCTAGAATAGGATTTTTTGTTTTCTTTTTTGGTTGATTGGGTGAACTTGTTTACTAATTGTGCATGCCCGCTTGGTCGAGAGACTCACTTACATCCAGGCTAACTAGAACTAGTTCACCACCCGAGCAAAGCCTGACTCACACATGGCACAACCACAGTCACTCCAAGATAGGTTCTATCCTATTAGAACCTCTCTTCCTTCTTGCATCAAGCTTACTATTGAAGGTGTTGACCCATTTGAACTCATGCCACAATACATCAACACCCTTCCCAAATTTCATGGACTTGAATCCGAGGATGCATACTTCTTCATAAGGGAATTTGAAGAAGTATGTCTCATGATGAATATACCTAAGTTAGGAAAAGATGCCATCAAACTTAGGTTTGTCCCCTTTGCTTTGAAGGATTTAGCAAAGAAATGGCTCTACAGTCTAGAGGCCGGTTCAATATCTTCTTGGGATAATTTCATTATGGCCTTCTTAAAGAAATTTTATCCCGTTCACAAGACTGCACTGATTAGGAAGAACATCCTACAGTTTAAGCAAACAGCCAATGAACCTTTTTGAAATACTTCGAACGTTTTAAGGACCTCCTTGCCCAATGCCCTCACCATGGGATAGAGAAATGGCGACTTTGCCAAGTTCTATATGATGGATTAGATTATCCTACTAAAACGCTGTTAGAATCCATGTGCCAAGGAGGATTTCTGCAAAAGAACGAAGATGAAGGATGGTTATTATATGAAGAATTAGCTGATAATACCATCCAATGGGAACCTACTCCGGAAAAATTTAGGACTAATGACCTTACTTCTTCTAAAGGAGGTATCCATTCCATTGAGGCCAACGTAGCAACCGATGCTAAGTTAGCTGCTGTTATGCGAAGACTAGAGGCTCTTGAAACTAAAGAGCCAGTCTCTGTGAACCAAGTCAGCCTAACATCTTCGGCGGGCTGTACTTATTGTCAAGATATGAACCATGTGTTCGAGGAATGTCCTGTCTTCATCGCGCATCAAAGCTTGCCCGAACATATGAGTGCAGCCTTCACAAGGCCCGCCAACAATCCTTATTCACCCACCTACAATCCTAATTGGAGAAATCATCCCAATTTTCGTGGGGCCCAAGCAACAATGATAAAACTAGGCCCAAATTCTCCAACAATTTCCAAAAACCGCCCCATCAACAAAATTTCCCTAGTCAAAATCCTCCACCGTCTTTCCAAAATTAACAAATGGAGACAAGATTTTCAAATTTGGAAAGAAAGATGGACACTCTAGTTAAAAGCCACGACACGCTGGCTCAAGTCTTAACTAGGATAGAGATCCAATTGAACCAACAAGAGAGACAGAGGGGTACCCTACGGAGTCAACCATTGCCAAATCCTAGGAATGCTAGGCCAGCCAATGAGGCTCAAGACCCAAACTAGTGTCACATGGTTCATACACTCAGATCGGGGAAACAAGTTGATAATCAAGTATCCATGCCACAGGATCCATCTCAGTCATCCATTCCATCTAGCTCCACTCCTTCTCCACCCAGCTCCAATGAAACTGAAGTTGAAAAGTCAGCAGGATAGGTGCACCAGCCTATAGCTCCATTTCCAAATTGGCTTAGAAGCAACAACAATGCACATATGGAGAAATTATTAGAGGTGTTCAATCAAGTTAGGCTCAACATCCCACTTCTTGATGCAATCCAACAGGTCCCTAGTTATGCCAAATTCCTTAAGGACATGTGCACCAAGAAAAGAAAGACTAATGTGCCTAAGAAGGTTTTTCTAGCCACTAACATTAGTGAGCTATTGTCCAACCAGATCCCTATTAAGTATAAGGACCCTGGTTGCCCCACCATCTCTTGCACCATAGGTCGAGCCGAAATCAATCGAGCACTCCTCGATTTAGGAGCTAGCATTAATTTGCTCTCTTTCTCCGTATATCAACAACTTGGATTAGGTGAACTCAACCCGACCCAAGTCACCATTCAGTTAGCTGACCGCTCAATCAAAGTTCCTAAGGGAGAGATCAATGACGTTCTCATACGGGTGGGAGAATTCATTTACCCAGTCGATTTCATTGTCTTAGAGACACACCCTGTGTCTAATCCTAGGTTCCAAACTCCCGTCATCTTAGGAAGACTGTTCCTAGCAACCGCAAATGCAATCATAAATTGTAGAAACGGATCCATGAGACTGACTTTTGGGGATATGACCAAGGAAGTCAATGTTTTCAACCTAGGTAAGCATCCCTACGATGTGACCGACCAACCTTTGAGGTTAACTTCATTGAAAACATAACGAGTGAGCACAATGAAGAGATCACACTAGAGTCAGAGGAAGAGGAAGACTTAGAAGCAAGTGATCTCAGCCTTGATGAGATCGAATGGGAATCAAATCTGAGTTCTATAGAGATGGGAGATTCTAGCTTAACACCTCCACCCATCGAGCTACCTCCTTCTTTGGAGTTAAAAGCCTTGCCTAAACATCTTAAGTACGCCTACCTAGGTGAACAAGAGACGTTACCGGTCATAGTTGCATCTAATTTGACTAATAGGCAAGAGGAAGACCTACTGGCAACCCTTATGAGACATAGGGAAGCCATTGGTTGGACTATGGCAGATATCAAGGGACTGAGCCCTACGATAGTCCAGCATCGTATCCATCTAGAGGAAGGGGTTAGACCGAAGAGGGATCCACAGCGTAGGCTAAACCCACTCATGCAGGAGGCTGTACACGCCGAAATAGTAAAACTGTTAGATAATGAGATCATTTATCCCATTTCCGATAGCGAATGGGTTAGCCCAATGCATGTGGTCCCTAAGAAGTCTAGCTTTACTGTGGTAGAGAATGAAAAGCATGAGTTAGTGCAAACACGATTGCCTACCAAGGTTAGAGTATGCATAGACTACCGCAAGTTGAACGCAGCCACTAGGAAAGATCATTTTCCCCTCCTATTTATTGACCAAATGCTGGAAAGATTAGCCGGTCATGAGTGTTACTGCTTCTTGGACGGTTATTCAGGGTATAACCAAATCCTTATAGCCCCGGAGGACCAAGAAAAGACAACGTTCACGTGCCCATTTGGGACATTTGCCTACCGTCGAATGCCTTTCGGCTTATGCAATGCCCCCGCCACATTCCAATGTTGTATGTTAAGCCTGTTTTCTGATATGGTCGAGCGTTTCTTAGAGATTTTCATGGACGACTTCTCCGTCTATGGGAATTCATTTGACCAGTGTCTCCATCACTTGGAGCTAGTGCTGAGTAGGTGCACCGAAAGAACTTGACCCTCAATTGGGAAAAGTGTCACTTCATGGTGCAGCATGGGATTGTCTTAGGTCATGAGATATCTAGGGAAGGGATAAAAGTGGACAAGGCTAAGGTGGAGATCATAGCCAAACTTCCACTTCCACGATGCGTGAAGGACATTCAGTCTTTCTTAGGACACGCTGGGTTTTATCGTAGGTTCATTAAGGATTTTAGCAAATTGCTAGACCCCTTACAAACCTTCTAGCTAAAAACGTGCCCTTCATCTTTGATGATAGGTGCAATAGTGCGTGGGAGAAATTGAAAGTGGAACTTATCTCTGCTCCTATCATCTTACCTCCGGACTGGTCCAAGCCTTTTGAGATCATGTGCGATGCCTTAGATTTTGCGATAGGTGCTGTCTTAGGGCAGCGTAAGGATAACAAGCAGCACGTGATATACTATTCGAGTAGAACGCTAAATGATGCCCTAATGAACTATACTACAACCGAGAAGGAATTCTTAGCTGTAGTGTTCGTTTTGGAGAAATTCCGCCCATACCTACTTTGGACTAAGACCACGATTTTCACTGACCATTCTGCACTTCGATACCTTATGCTTAAAAAAGATGCGAAGGCCCAACTCATTCGTTGGATCCTTCTCCTTCAAGAATTCGATCTCGAAATTCGAGATAAAAAAGGTGTCGAAAATGTCGTAGCAGACCATCTCTCTCGTGTGCTAAACGCACCTTCTGACGAACTGCCCATCAATGACAATTCCCCGATGAACAACTTCTAGTTATCTTTAAGGAGCCATGGTTTGCTGACATAGTGAATTACTTAGTCACAAACCAAACACCGCCTAATTGGTCAAAACAGGATAGATACCGGTTCTTGTCTCAAGTCCGGTATTACATATGGGAAGATCCATACCTTTTCTAATATTGTAGCGACCAAATTATTAGGAGATGTGTCCCCGATGAGGAGACTAGAAGCGTTCTAACCTTTTGTCATGAGTTCGCTTGCGGTGGACACTTTGGTCCCCGCAAAACTGCCGAAAAGATTCTGCAAAGTGGCTTTTATTGGCCAACTGTGTTCAAAGACGCATTCGAGTATTGCAAAAGTTGCACAAGATGTCAAATGATAGGAAGAATTTCCAAACGAAATATGATGCCCCTAAATCAATTCTAGAAGTAGAACTTTTCGATGTCTGGGGCATTGATTTTATGGGACCCTTCCTTAATTCGTTGGGCACCAATACATCTTGTTGGCCGTAGACTACGTATCAAAATGGTTTGAAGCCGTTCCTTGCAAGACAAATGACAACAAAGTTGTTGTCAATTCTTGAAAGAAAATATCATCTCGCGCTTTGGAACCCCTCGTGCCATTATTAGTGACAATGGTACGCATTTTTGCAATAGAACTTTTGAGGCTCTTATGCGAAAATACGCCATAACTCACAAGTTGTCTACGCCCTACCATCCTCAAACTAGCGGACAGGTAGAAGTTTCTAATAGGCAAGTCAAGCTCATCCTGGAGAAAACTGTGAATCAGAATAGGAAGGACTGGTCCACCAAACTGGTGGATGCTCTATAGGCATATAGGACTGCCTTTAAGACGATTCTAGGAATGTCTCCCTACAGACTAGTCTTTGGAAAGGCTTGCCACCTTCCTGTTGAGCTAGAGCACCGGGCCCTATGGGCAATTAAGCAGCTAAATTTCGATCTAGAAAAGGCCGGTGAGCTTCGAAAATTGCAAATTTCTGAACTAGAGGAATTAAGGAATGAAGCATACGACAATGCGAAGATTGCGAAGGATAGAGTTAAGGTTTTTCATGACAAGTTCATCACTAGAAAAACGTTTGTCCAAGGACAAAAAGTTTTACTCTATAACTCTAGACTTCATCTCTTTCCTGGCAAGTTGAAGTTAAGATGGACAGAGCCCTTCATTGTTAAGACTGTGTTTCCACACGGAGCCATAGAGATCTACGACCCCAAAAATGGCAATGCATTCAAGGTAAATGGTCAACGTCTTAAAATCTTTTTGGAGTCAGTACCGGAAGTAAATGCAGCCATGGGTCTTTTTGACCCACTGTATCGGTAACTATATCTTTCTGCCAGTTCATGCATCCATGCATTTCATTCATACATTAGGGACAATGCATGAAACAAGTGTGGGGGAAGAGTATGTAATATATGTAATATATATAAAAAAAATATATAAAATAAAATAGAAATATTTTTTCTCTTTATTTATTGCATAAAAAACAAAAAAAATTATTATTATAAAAAGGATAATACTTTGACTTATTTCTTGAAAGAAATCTAAGTTAGTTTTAAGAATTAGTAAAGTCATGATTAGGATTTCGAAAAAACTTGGTCAAAATAAATGAATTGTTTAATTTTTAGGTATAGGAGGAGAAATTGAATAAATAATTAGTCTTGATTTTTACCTTAATGAAATGTGCATTCCCAGTGCATATCTAGGATTCTAAGACAAAGACCTTGTGCCTCATAAATAATAAAAAAAATTAAAAAATATCACCAATTAAGCTAGATACATGTGCCTCAAGAAGCATAAGTATTCACGCCTAAAGGTGAGTTCTAAATAAAATAAAGTCCTTAGTTTTGTGGCCTAGTTCATTCGAATTTGAGTCCGTGGGGTGTTTTCTCACCTGGTGCCCTAAAGCCGACTGGTTTGGGAGCCACCGACTTTAAGTTCGCTACATGGGTGGATTAGAAAGCCTAAACTAAGAAATATTATACATGTATTAACACATCTATTAGTCAATTAGTTAGGTATGAGGGCCTCAAGAAGCCTTGATACTTACACGAAAGAAAATTAGATGAGTTATACATGCCCAAAAAAAAAAATTTATATTAACACATCTATTAGTCAATTAGTTAGGTATGAGGGCCTCAAGAAGCCTTGATACTTACACGAAAGAAAATTAGATGAAGTTATAAAAATAATAAAGAGGCATGAGAGTCCAAGTTAAGGAATTCCTAGTAAAAATTCATAAGGATGCATATGATTTTTGGTAACGAAAAAGACTATATTAGAAGTTTAATTTTGACCCATACCTAAAATGGATAACAATTTACTTTATAAAGACTAAGTCTAAGAATGAATAAAAATGAGGATCCTAAAAACTTATAGATTACTTAGTCTTTTCAAAAGTATTTCAAATAGTTTCCTTTTATGGATTTTGTGGGTGCAATCCGCTGAAAACCCTCACGAGACAACACTCGTCCTCTAGGGTAACCTAGGGGTTTAACGGCTTGTTGCACATGCTAAGTGTAACCGTGATTCCTACGAAAGTGTGTTAGGTTAGATTAATTTTTCTTTTCTTTTTCTTTTTGATTTTTACTCGAGGACGAGCAAAAAGATAAGCGTGGGGGTGTGATTGGTAGTGAAAAGTGCATTTTTATCATTATATTTACCATCACATTTTCATATTTATTCCTATAATTCTGCACATTTACTAATATTTTATGATTTATTGTGTGCAGGCCTCGAAATATTAAAATAAAGAAATAAAGCCTAAAAAGAAGCCCAAAAGCCCATATTCAAGCCCAATGTAAAAGTTGCAAATATTAATTGTCAAAATTGCAAATACACAAGGGCCAAAGTTGAAAATATTAAAGAAGAGGGAAGAATAGACTTCTATTCAACCCTAAATACTTGCAGGATGAGGATAAAAGCCAAAGAAGGAGAGTTCAAGATCACAAATTCGTTGATAAAAGATTTGGATTTAGGGTAACTTGCTTCCCAAGTTATCCCGAAATCTCAAAATAAAGAGTCAGGATACAATTTTCAGAAGGATAAACCCAGATGGACGGACCAGAGGATGCCACGCGAGAAAGCGCGTGGCATTTGGCTACAAAAGTGCCGCGTTTCCGCGGCAAATTTCCCGTTTCCGCGACAATCCAGAGGCGGTTGGCGATGCGTTTTCGTTGAGGAGTTGTACCGGGACTCTATTCCTATATCTCCTATAAATACCCCTGCAGAGCAACCGTAAAGGGCGTCCAGAGGCAGAGCCAGAGGGCCAAATCTAGGGTTTTAGGCTTTCTTCTTCTAGTTTAGATTTTCTTTTCTCTTTTATAATTTCTATTTTTCCTTTTTGTAAACTGAGAGGAGATGATGTTCTCATGGAGGAAGGAGATCTACTTGTACTGAGGGTGACAATCGGTGTAAGTTTTGCTTTTCCGCCATTGTTAAATAAATCGAATCGAGGTTTGTTCTTTTTTATTATGTTATGTTCTTTTATTCTTGTTGATTCTTCTGCATCTCAGTTTTTGTTTTCTTCTATTGTTGTTTCTCTAATGTCTTGCTCACCATGAGAACCAATTGCTTCGAGACTGCCTAGCCGAAGAAGAGCCCTTGATGGCCTATGGCGATGAACAAGTCTTCGTTAGCTTGTCTTTTATTTTCATAGTGTAGATCAAGAAGGCGGACGATCCTATACGCCATACTTATACGCCTTCCAAGAAAAGGTAAATCGTCGCAACGGTTCAAAGGTAAGCAGACTGAAGAGGTATGTATGGTAGTTTGCTTTCTTTTATTTCTTTAGTTTAGATCTCACACTACCATATTCCCAATTTCTTTTCCTCACTTTCATTGTAAATATCACTTCTAATTCTCATTCTTCTTTCTTTCTAACTTAACTTTAAATTAATAAAAATTTTAGAGATAACTTATTGACAAAGCTTCCATCGCTAGTCCCTCTCTGAGGATCACGACCCGCATAGCCACTGCTACCGCGGATTCGAATTGAGCACTTGCACATTTTGTTCTAAATCTAAAATACTTTATTTTGTGTGCAGGTAAAAACTCAATCAAAACACATGCCTCTCAACATGTCCCCTACATAACCTTCATTTCAGACGGCATGCAGGTTAAGGAGAAACATGATAAGCCCCTATACTTTACAGGGTATATTGGATCATCTGAAGTCAGCCGCATTCAGGTGGATCCAGGATTCGTGTTAAGCATCTGCCTCACCGGGACATGCAAAACTTGGGAATCCCCACTCACTGATTGAGCGGCACTCAAACTACCATTTATGACTTCAACGCTAATGGTACACGCCTAATGGAAAAGATTAAACTCAAATGCCAGATCAAGGACATCAGATCCAAGGTGACGTGCTATGTTATTAATGCTGACACTTGATATAATTTGCTGCTGGGACAACCATGGATTTATCGCAACTCCATCGTCCCCTCTACTCTCCATCAAGTCATGAAATATGTTGACGGAGATGGAAAAGTCTGAACATTGATCACTGAAAGGCATCTGTTCAAGGGGATAAAGAACTATTTAACATACTCCCTCCTGTACCAAGATTCTCTAGAGACAGACGAGAATCCCCAGCCAGAAAAACTAGACTCTAGTAACGAAGCTGATGTCAAGCCAGAGGCAGAAGAAGAATGTCTTTAGAGGCTTAATCCACTTGTAATGAGCGTTAATAAGCTCGATGTTAATGACACCGCCAATGATATAGGCAAGTGGCATATTAATGAAGAGTTAAATTTGACTTATTTTTCTGTGTTTGCTTCTGATTTTGTGCTTTTAGATACTATTACCGATGTAGATGATGATCTCTAGTCGGCAATAGATACCCTGACATCATTGCATGTACTGATGAGATCATCTCTCACGGTATATCAGAGCGTCAATGATGCATAAGGATCCTTCTTCAAGGTCCCAACATGATGCAAAAGTCAAAAACTAATCCTTTTCGGAAGAGTCGAGTCCAAACCAATGATTTGTGAAGACTCGAAAAGTGAGACTGAACTCCCTCAATTATATCATTACGAGCCAAATGTACTCAGAATGATGGAGAACATAGGATAGGACCTAACAAGTTATCTTGGCTTAAACTTTGGAAGGGAGGCGAACACTTCTTTGATCCTTCGTTCCAAAGGGAAAGCCCCTGATTATTATCACCAGAATCGCAGGGGGTTGGGCTATATGTCAACTCTAATCCTGTTAGCCTCTGAGTATAAAGAGTTATTATATCATAATCACTAGTCAGGCATATCATCATGGGAGTAAGATGTCAGAGTCGGCAACATCTTCAAAGATTTTTCGATAAACATGATTTCGTCAAGCCATCCAGAAGATAGAGATGAAGAAATGATCCAGTCAGACACAGACCCTTGGATCGAACACCTAAATACTCTCAGGGATATTCACTTTGAACAACACGAATCACGCACAGAGGATAAGGTAACCCAGATTAATTTGGGAGATGAGGCCAATCCCAAGCCCATCTTTATAAGAGAAAGCTTATCATCTCCCGAGAAGGAAGATCTAATATCTCTCGTGCAAGAATATATAGATGTTTTCGCTTGAAACTACGAGGATGTGCCTAGACTTGACTCAGGTGGCTATGCATCGCCTCAATATCAATCCAAATGCGAAGCCCGTCAAGCAACAACAGTGACGGATCTGCCCAGAGATAATGAAAGTGATTCAGTCAAAAGTCAAGAAGCTTATAAACTCCGATTAATATTGTCCCCATCACCAAAAAGAATGGAAAGATCTGGGTTTACATTTCCATGATCTAAATGAGGCATGTCCTAAAGATAAGTTTTCCTTTCCAATCACGGATGTCATGATCGACAACACGTGTGGGTTTGAATGGATGTCTTTCATGAATGGATTCTCTGGATATAATCAAATTAAGATGTACCCAGACGACGAGAAGCATACATCCATCAAGACACCACTAGGGGTATATTGCTATACTGTGATGCCATTCGGATTAATGAATACGGGGGAGACATACCAGAGATCTATGAATGTAATTTTCCATGAGCATATATGCAAAACAGTGGAATGCTACGTAGATGATATTGCAGTGAAAAACCATGCCAAAGGTGATCAGATAGCAGATCTGAAAACAGTATTCAATATCATGCGAGCTTATCAATTGAAGATGAATTCCAGCAAATCCTTCCTGGGGGTAGTTAGCGATAAATTCCTCAGTTTCGTTGTGACATCCAAAGGAATCCACCTCGACTCAGAGAAAGTCTGCGCCATCAGAGAAATGCAACCTCCAACGAACCTTAGAGAGTTAGAGGATTGCAAGGGCGACTAGCCTATATCTGGAGGTTCATCTCAAATCTCTCAGGACTATGCCAACCCTTTACTAAATTTATGAAGAAGTGTGTTTCATTTATCTGGGATGATACTTGCCAACAAGCGTTCGAGAAAATCAAGCAGTACCTCACACAACCACCAGTGCTTACAGCTCCAGTGTCAAGAAAACCTTTCCTGATATACGTTCGAGCTATGGATCATTTTCTAGGAGCTTTACTAGCCCATAATAATAATCAGGGGCACAAACAAGCAATCTACTACCTGAGTAGAACCATGATCGGAGCTAAATATTGATACAACCCGATCGAAAAGGAATGCTTAACGTTGGTGTTCGCTATCCAGAGTATGTGACACTACTTGGTGGGCCAAATTATGCATGTCATATCAAAAGTCAATCCGTTAAGATTGCTTATGACGAAGCCATCATCGCTGAATGGTCAATTGGCGAAATGGGACATATTGCTCTCCAAACTTGAGATGTAATTCCTACCATAAAAAGCTGTGAGAGGGCAGGTAGTGGCAAACTTCTTGGCTGAACATCCAGATCCAAGAATGACCAAACTTTATGAAGATCTCCCTGATGAGGTCGCTGAAGTTTACCTGACCCAGACGTCTTTTAAAGGACAAGTGTGGCAACTCTTCTTCGATAACGCATCAAGAACATGTCCTCGAGTAAATATCGTAGCTGGGGTCGAGGTAGTACTTTTCTCCCCACAGAACTACGTAATCTCTCGTGCATTTTCATTAACTGAGCCGTATTCCAATAATCTAGCAGAATACAACGCTTTCTTGATTAGGATGGAAATCACCAATGAGATGGGCGTTAAAAATCTCGAAGCGTACGCTGATTCAAAACTCATCGTTAATTAAGTAAGCAGGGAGTACGAAGTCAGACATGAAGACTTAGTACCCTATCATAATGCAACCATCAGCATGGCGGTGAAGTTCAGAAACTTCTACATTGACCATGTACCTCGCTAGCAAAATGCGCATGCAAATGCACTAGCATCTCTCGCCGCTTCATTAGATCTTCTAGCTGGAGCGGCAGAGAAAGTACTCATCTACAGTCATGACTTGTACTGCACAAAATTCGCCCTTGAAGGTGAGTAAACGCCAACAGGAAACCTTCAAGCCAAAGAAGCTCTGGAGACTTCAGCAGGTCCAGAGCTCAGCGATTTGTGATTCTCATATATCGTCTACACATTGTATGACATTCTACCCGATGACTCTAAAGAGGCGGCTGCCATTAGAAGGAAAGCCCCTAAATTCTACTATAATGCGATCACAAGAATACTGTATCCTCGATCGCATGATGGAATCCTCCTCCACTGTCTATCACATAAAGAGAGGAAGCACTCGAAGAGGCTCATGACGATATGTGAGGAGCTCACCAACCTGGTCCAAAGCTCGAAGATTAACTCCAAAGACTTGGATATTATTAGCTAAAGATGATCCCTGATGCCATCGCATACGCTAAGCGATGCCACGCTTGTCAGATTCATGGTGACTTCATTCATCAAGTACCAGGACATCTTTGTCCTACGACTTCTTCCTGGCCATTTGAAATGTAGAGAATGGACGTAGTTGGTCCTATCATCCCACCTTAATCCAAAGGATATCGGTTTATCTTAGCCATAACCGATTACTTCTCTAAATGAATAGAGGCTATCCCTCTGAGGGAAAAAAGACATCTAACGTGATCAATTTTATAAAATATCATATAATCTACCACTTTAGTGTACCATGACGGATTGTGCACGATAATAGGCCTTAATTCGTCAGCCAAGTATTCCAGAGATTCTACAACAATTTCAGAATCTAAAGTGTGTCTTCAACGGCATACTATCCAGCCGCTAATGGCCTTGCAGAAGCTTTTAACAAAATCATTGGGAAGCTTCTCAAGAAGTTTAACTCAAAAAGTCAACGCAACTGGGATGACAAGTTAGAAGAATGTTTGTGGGCTTATCGCACAACAGTGAGAACCTCGATGAAAGTTACACCATTATATTTGGTATACGGGTGCGAAGCCGTACTCCACTAGAAATTCAAATTCCATCTCTACGCACTGCCTTGATCACAGAGATGATAGATGAGGAGAAGCATTGACTGTGACTCCAAGAGCTGGAAGCTTTAGATGATAAATGTCTGCAAGCTCAACACAAATTGAGCTTTACCGAGCTCGAATTTTCAAAGCCTTCAACAAGAAAGTCAAAGAGCGGACTTCCTAAAAAGGCGACTAAGTTTAAGAATGAAAAGTTTGATTTTTTTATAACTTATATATTACTTGAACTCTTACAATAATACTTCAAATATTTTCTCTTTTCAAAATACTTTTCAAAAATACTAACATTTTTCTCTTTCTTTATGGATTTTGTGGGTGTAATCTACTAAAAACTCTCACGAAACAAAACTCGTCCTCTAGGGGTAACTTGAAAGTTTAACGGCTTGTTGCACATGCTCAGTGCAATCGACTAACCTGCGAAACTACTCTAATAATTTTTTAAGGTTAGTTTTGATGTTTTGCTCAAGGGTGAGCAAAAGATAAGTGTGGGGGTGTCATTGGTCACCTATATTGCATATCTAATGTCACGTTCCCATAATTATTATCTAATAAATCATGTATTTAGTCTTAATTTTGTTTAATAAAATGCAGGCCTATTACTGATGGAGGTGGAAGAAAATTGAGCCCAAAAGCTCGCTTTAATTCTGATTTAAATCTAAATTAAAAAAGAGATAAATATTTAGGAGGGTAGCCATGATTCCAGCTAAAGATCAATGCATATCGGGAGGATCACATAAAAAAAACCGGTTAATTTAGTTTTGTACGAATCCAAATCAGTTAGCTAGAGGATCCCGAAGGTTAGATCAATACCAGAGATCAAACAGAAAATCCGTCCAATAAAAGGTGATAAAACCAAACGCCAGCAATATCTCCCCATGGATGTGGCCACATCCAGGCCGCGAAAATGCGGCTTTGGCTGCATTTTCGCGGCTATCTGGTAGAGATAAGGAGAGCGTTTCTCCCCTTATCTCCTCACTCCTCTCTCCTCTGGGTTTTTGCCTATAAAAGGCAGGAAGTTTACTGAAGAAAGGACAAAAAACTAGTTTAATTTTCTAGCATTATTTTTAGGATTTAGGATCATTGTTAGATAGTTTATGAAATGTTGTATCTTATTTTGTTTTTGTAGTTCAGTCCAAAAATAAGTGAGAGAGAGAGGAAAAAAGTATGTAATTGACCATTGAAGTGACAATCAAAGAAGGATTTACCATTGTTTATCTCTGCTCAAACTTTACTTGTATGTTTATGCTTTCAATTCATTTCATTGTTTACTTTTTCATAGTCATGAGTAGCTAAATCAGTTTTCTGGGCTCACTAATCAATCTCCTCTGCCTCCTTTCTCTTGATCAATTTTATGAAAGTAACTTTCTTGAATCATAATAATGCCTAAGTAAAACTTTATTCTTGAAAGCACATGAGGATGCTTCTTTTTTAAACTTGGACATTTAAAACATAACTTTTTCTAAATCAGTTTATGCCATACTTACTCCTTAGCTTGATGGTTTAACATTCTATTTTTAATATCATGTTAAGAAAAGCTTTAAGATTTAAATCAAGATCATCTTATTTGTTTCGCTTGAACATTAGAAGAAATTAAAAGTTATTCCTATGATAAAAGTGATGCACCAAAATGTTCTTGAGATAAGTAAGTAGTTGAGTAGAAGATTAGTGACCCAGGTCTTTTTCATAATTTAAATAACAACAAAATCACTCTCAAAGCATTTTCAAAAACCATCTTCTCCAAAACCTTTTCCAAGTTTCAAGTTTTCGTTAAATCATCTCTCTACTCTCCATTTTTCTTTTCAACTTTTAAAAAAAAAAACCCCAACACCAATCTTTGCTTTTAAAATGCTACATCAAAATGCTTTCATCGCATTCCTCCTTGTGGACACGACCTGTTAGCCCAAAATTACATGATAATTCTTCGCATTTTTATAATTACCTATGTCCATCAAAAGAATGTGACTCAGTGGAATAATTGACTTGGATTCAAGAGTGATAGGTTCGGGAACCATTACTAACTCAGGAAAATCAACTTTGAGTTCGAGAGTATGTTTTGGTTCAAGATCTGAGTCCAAATCAAAGAATTGAAATTCACATTCTTCTCCCATCAATGGATTGTGACTATCCAAATTTAGTGATTCAAGTTCTAGATCTATGGGTATGAGAATAAATGTTGGCTTCGGAAATTGATCCAAATTGGGTAATGATACCAGAGTCAACATAAAGTCAAAAATAAAATTGAATCACAAGGTTGGGGATAAGGGTCACATTCACATTTAAGTTCAATCTCATTGAATGAAAAACTTGTCAATTTGTCCAAGGTTTGAAATTTGTCAAGTTCAAATTTGTGTGATGAAATTGAGTCTTGATCAAAGTCTCTAAGATACCAAGATTCTTCGTTCCTATCAATATAGCTAGGGCAATCTAGAATAGACGAATATGTGTTAGGTAGAGTTTTCTCATTCTTATCTTTCACTATGTTGATATGACGACTCATTTGTGCTTCTAGATTATTGATAGATTGAAAAAAATTATTTTCAAACTGAATCAGGTTTTCCATACTCCTATCTGAGTCTATAGGTTCTTCTTCTTGTTGTGGGACTTAGAACATGGAGTAAGGATCTTGGATTTGCGAGTCTTGTGAGAATTGTAAGTCCATAATTTTCAGCTTTTGTTCTTGAGACTCATTCATAGCTTCTATACTTTTCATAACCTCAGATTTTTCTTCTATTGGTTGATCATGACTAGAAAAATTATAGGCCGAATGTTGGAATCGTGATTGACAATATGACTCAGGGGAGTTGCATCCCCTTTGACTCTGTGTGAAGAGTAGTGATGGTTACTCCAATCTTGTTCATAGGATTGGGACTGGGGTTGTACCAGTATACTAGGTTGGTTAAAGTTATGATATGCCGGGTTGGTAATATCCGAGTCAAAAGAGGTCGGGGTGTAATATGGATTACCATTAAAATTGAAAAAATTATTGTTATAAGCCATATCACACAAGAAATATCAAAAACAAACAAAGAAAAATAAAAAAAATAAACAAACAAAAAAAAGAACAAAAATCTAACCTAAGTTAGGGTAGACCTTAAACCTAGACGACTTCTAACTGGTTAGACTATCCACGGGGGTATATTACTGAATCTGATTACAAGTTAATGGTTAGGTAAGGGCAAGATCAGTAAGAGGTATCTGTGCCTAAGTAGAGGCCCTAATTATGCCAAACCATTGTTCTTTGAGATTTTGCCTCATCAATCCCCAACCTTTGACATCGATTTGGCAAGAATTAAATTCTAATTAACTTCTCCTTGGGTCAGTCTCCTATTTGAATCTGAGCTGTCCCTAGTGCCAATATGTGCTCAGTTTTAGTTAGGCTTGGGTTAGTGAGTGAGTAGATTATTTGTAGGCTAAGTGAGAGTAATGACTTTCCCAACTTATCTTGTTTATAGGACAAGCCCTTAATTCAATTTAGTGCAGTGTACAAGTATATAGAAAAAGTAACACTCAAGCAATATTTCATACAAGAATGAACCATATACTAAATGTTATGCACACATACCTTGGCTATAACACTCTTCAACAGTAAATAGAAAGTGTAACGAAATAGATACGTGCCTAAATGCAAAGTCTAAACCATTTTTAGCATTTACAATCAACCTCTTACTATTGGATTAGAAATGTATGTATAGTAAGTCAAACAAGGAACTAAATAGCTAAAGATATTTAAATTTTGTAATTCAACCAAGCAGCAAAAAATACAGGTCAGTGGTTCACTAAAATTACCATGAGAATGCAACAAATTTAAGAGCTTCTGGGCTCTGCTTTCTTGAGCAGAGTCCATGGCCACTTATATGTTCATTGCAGCAAAAAATATTTCATCTTGTTAAACCTATACACCAAGAACAGGGAAGAAAGTTAATCAATAAAGTAAACAAAAAAGAGTTACTTACCTCCCTCCCTGACAACGACGCCGAAATTTGATTGAGTTGGAACATGCACAGAAGATACAAAATTTCAGAATTTTATAATAGAAGTGTGCAAGTACTCAATGCTATCGCTATAGTGAGTGGCTATGTGGGTTGTGATCCATAGGGAGGGACTAGAGATGGAAGCTTTTTGCAAGTTCTCTTTAGTTCACTTGAAATGGTTAAAGTTCTTCTTTTAGTTCTTAAAAAGAAAATGAATAAGAGTTTTAGTTAAGTTAAGAAAAAATGGTAGATTGAGAAGGTGGATAAATAAGAAATGATTTTATACAAAAAAATTAAAAAGAGTGAATAAAGAGTTGGGAGATGGTAGTGATCTAAACTAAAGGATTAAAATAAAGAAATAAAAACTAAAAGAACTTACCTACCTCTTCCGGTTGATGACTTACCTTAGAACGTTGGCACGTTTACCTTACTTCAGAGGCGATCAACGCATAATCCATAAGTCGAGCTTAGCCCCTATTCGCATTACATCATCAAGATGAACAAGAATAAAAAGGTACAGAATATTGAGGAGGAGAACATCATCTGAGATATCGGTGGCAAGCACACAACAAGGCTATACCGATGCTACTAGATCGTTTAGATACTCATCAAAAACAAACACAAGTAAAGTAGAATTAAGAAGAAGAAAATAAAAATAAAGAAAAATATAAACAAGTTACCTTTTTATTGCTTGTAAAAATGATGGAAGAAAGGAGGAGATTACATCGGTGTCACTCTCAACATAAATCTCTCTCTTTTACTTATATGAATCTCAGTCTAACTATGCTTACAAAGAAATAAAAGTTACATGAAAAGAAAAATAAAAACCTACACTAACCTAGAATGAAAACTAGCATAAGGACCCTTCTCTGCCTAATCGCTCACTTCTTCAGCAAAATTTTTGATATTTATAGGCAAAAACCCAGAGAGGAAGGAGTGAAAAGATAAGGAAAGAAAACGCTCCCCTTATCTCCGCCAACTGCCCACGAAAATGCGACTTTGGCGGGTTTTTTGTGGCATGGATGTGGCCAAATGGCCACATCCAATGGGAGATTTTTATATCATTTGTTTTATCCCTTTTGTCCAGCTAGATTTGCTGTTAGGTCTCTAGTTTTGATCTGATCTTCGGTGATCCTCAAGCTAACCGAGTTGAATTCATATAAATTCAAATTAACCAGTTTTATTTGATGTGATCCTCCCTGATATGCGTTGATGTTCAGCTAGAATTATCTCTATCCATGTGAATATTTCTCTCCTTTTTAATTAAGATTTAAATCAGAATTAAATTGAGCTTTTGCGCTCATTTCTTTTCCACCTCCATTAATAATGGGCCTGCACATTATTAAATAAAAAATAAGACTAAATAATAGGGTTCATTTGATATTAAATATAAGAATGTGACAAATATATATGAAAAATTAGTGACCGATCAGGGACGGATCAACAACCTCTACAATTAGACTCAGACTATTAGATAGAGATGAACTCTCATCAAACCAGTTTGAATTCAGTCGTTTAGCTATAATCACCCCTTGATAAGTGCTTAAATGTTCAAATTACCTTATCCAACCCACACAACTCGTATAAAAAGGAAACCCCATCCAGCGTAGAAAGGGTTCGATCTCAGAAACCTTTGCAGACTAGAAAACACTATTGTAATCTCTATCGTGATAGTGAATTCTCTCTTTCTTTTCGTGGTTTTCTTCCATTCAGGTTTTCACGTAATTATATGTGTCTGCAATGCTTTTTGAGATTTTATCTAACCTATTTTTACAATATGTGAATTAATTCCTTAGAAAATTACCCACAACATTTGGTGCTTTCATCAAGAGCTTCTGAATCCTTACTCAATATCTTTCCCTATCTAATACCCGAACACCTCAATGAAAATACCTTGCACAGCGACGACCATGGTGCATAAGAACACCATCTATCACAATAGCAATGCTTCTGACGAATTTGATCAATCGGTTCTCTTTCACAAACAACTTGTCCAGAAGGTGATCAACCTATGACGACGTTTGAATGAACACTGGGCCAAGGCCGTTCGTGAGCGAGAACTCATCGCCATCTATCATGACACCGTAGAACGCGAGCGAGAGGTGATAATGCAGGTCAACCATCAGTTAGTCATGCAATTAAAGTTTCTTCAAGAAGCGCAATAATGAGTCATCGAGATGGGTGCCCGGGAGACTCGGGTGGACACACCCCCCGAGGTTGACCCACTCCCGGCAGTTCCAACCGACCTATGTTTTAAGCTGAACAAAATACGCTCCAAAGTAACCACTCCGCATGAGGCTTCCGAGAGCCTTCAAGCTGATAGCTTACAAAAGCGTGCAAGGGGACATCGTGCCCCAACTCCTAAAAGGAACACTTTCTGACAAGGGCAAAGACCAAGAATGTCACAACCGTCACCCCCTAAAGCTACTGATTGATCAGATCTTTCAAATCATCAAGCATCAGCTGTGGGTGAAACTCTCCAAGACGGCCAAACATGACCTAGATCCCCTGAAATCAAGAAGCTGTTCCTTTCATGATAGTCGGGGACATGCCACCCTATACATCTGGGACCTCAAATGACACCTTGAGGCCTTGTTCAACGCAAATATCCAGATAAGTTTATCCTCAACTCGGAGGAGGACCCTGAGGGGACAAGCCCCTGATCGAGACCGTCGACTGAAGCACTCACCCCTCGACACTATCCGGAACATGAAGACCCTGGCCAGACAATAGAGTTCTTTCCATTTGCAATGATACTACATGTAAATCCATGTAACATCTGATAAAATTATGCAAATTCTTATATTTCTATGTTCAATATCTTCTCCAGGTATGAGAAGCATGCTCAACAACCTATATTGGGTTCTTCCATGACGGCTACAAGGAAAAAATAGACCCCGCGGCTATCCCTCAGGGAGCCCCCTGAAAGGTGGAGGCTCACCTACAAAGACTGCTCGGAGTCAACCTAAACAGATTTTCACCTTGACAGCCACGTGAGTGAGTTAACAATCTATATCAGGTCCTACCCTGATAGGTACAAGGGAAAAATAGCCCCACGGCTATCCCTCGGGAGCCCCCTGAAAGATGCAGGCTCACCTATAATGACTGCTCGGAGTCAGTCTAGATAAGTTTTTGTTGGCCCAGAGGCCTTCCACTCTAGTTTTGATGATGATTAACTCATGTAGTTATGTTTACTAATAATCTTGTGATTTTAGTTTCAGATCATTTAGCAAGATATTAGTTGGTGATTGCTTCAACAAGAGGAGTTTGGAAGCTTTCATTTGGTGATTCCAGAGCCCGAGCACCAAGATCATACATAGCACTCGTTGGAGTCTAGCTCGGTGGATCACAGTGTTTTGGATCGAGTTGACTTGAAGATGGAAGATCGTCAAGAAGACTTAGGTATCCATAGTTTAGTTTAGTGTGTTTTAGATCCATGTGTAAAGATTAGATAGTTGATATGCTCAAGTGCACAACACACACGTTTTATGGATATTGGTTTTTCGGTTTTTAGTTTAACCGATATTTGTTTTCATGAATAGTAGATCAAAACAAGTTTAATTGGTTTATGTATAGTAGATTCATTCTATACATGCATGCTTAACTTTCTAGACAAACTTTTTTGACTTTCCTATTCATGTATTGAAAAATCCATATTTGGTAAAATACAGGTTTTGGTTTTTGATAAAATTTATAAGACACAAAAATGGTTCAAAATGTTTGATTTTTGTGTTGTAATTTTTATCACAAATTTGTATTTCAATGTAAAATGATAAAACTATTTTTGTAAATTTTTAGAAGATTTATGGGATTTATTAGAATAATTTTTACACTGTTTTTCTGACCAAGAACAGTGCCTAACAGGCTCTGTCGGTCGACCGCACGGTCGACCGAACCAGGAGCTGGTCGACCGGGAGGTCGACCGACGTGCACAGCCTGTGCACATCTGGCCTGGCACTTGGGCCGATCGACCGGGCGGTCGACCGGACCAGAGAGCTTTGCTCTCTGTTTTTGGGCGGTCGACCGGGCGGTCGACCGGCTTCCTCTAACGGTTAAAAATATGACCGTTGGCGGTCGACCGGGCAGTCGACCGCCAGCTGTCTGGCTAACAGAATCAGCCAAAGGGCTAGTTTTTGGAGAAGGGTATTTATACCCCATTTCTTCGGGATTTTGGCTAAGATTTTTAACAAGAAAAATTCCTACTTTCTGAAGTGTTTTTAACAAGTTTTCAAAAGTGTTTAGAGCTTAAAAAGATCTATCTTTATATTGTTTTATGGTTTTGGAAAAATCAAAGAAAATAGAAAAATTGGGAGATTTGTATTGTTCTTCATTTCTATCTTTTACAAAGAGTTTTCCCAAGTATTTTTCTTTGAGTTTTTGTTTTCCAAACTCTAAAGTTTTTCACACTTGAGCTATATCTTCCATCCTATTCTATTAGGATCATTGTTTTGTGGAAAAAGAAATTGTTTGAGGTTGTTGAAGCCTCATAGTTGTAAACCCTCATTTGTTGGTTGCTCCCTCTTTGGTAGAGGTTGAGGTTGTTGTTTGCTCCCTCTTGTGAGAGGTGGAGTTGGTGTTTGTATCCCTCTTCGGTAGAGGTGATTTGTGGTTGTTTGCTACGGGCCTACCCCTCGTGTGTGAGGTGGTGATTGTTTGCCTCGGTGGAGGTTGTTTTGGTTGAGAGAGGAGTTCGGTACTCCCGGTTGTACAAATCCTCCTCGGTAGAGGTTCCCTCGATGGGAGTCCACAGTGGACAAGATAGTGGATTAGAAATCCTTCTCGGTGAAGGCGGGGACGTAGAGCTAGGGGCTCGAACCTCGGAACATATCTTTGTGTTTGCGTTTGATCCATTGTCTCTTAACCTTCTCTCTTTATTTGTGTTGTGCATCATTCATAGCATCATATATTATTTGCTTGTGTTGTGCCTTGCATCATTCATATTGCTTATATCATCTTTATATGCTTGGCTTGTGTTTGTGTGCCTCACTTGTGCTTAACCACGAGAGCTTCATATAGCGCCTCAACTCTTATTCAGAGGAATCAAGAGGAGTTAATCCAGAGCTCTTCACGGGGAATTCGGCTACACTCGTTGGTTGCACTAAGTGTTGTTGCAATTAGTTTTGTAATTCCGCATTTAGTTTTTAGATTAGCACTATCACCTATTCACCTTCCCCCTCTAGGTGATTTCAATTGGTATCAGAGCCTCCGCTCCTGATATTTGGTTTAACCACCTAGGAGTGTGATCTTGGACTTAGCTAATCTATCATTTGCATTTGCACATATATCTTGTTTGCACACACTCTTAGATTGCTTGTCACCTCCCATGTTTGATGTCTCCAACATTGACGTGTGGAAATATAGGATGTCCATCTACCTAAAAACCCTAGGCTTGCATGTTTTCCTTGCCGCGACCAAGAAATGCTATCTTGGTAACCACAATCATATAGGGGCCAATGCACAAGCCCTTGAGGCTATTAGAAGCACGCTATCTAAAGATTATCTTATGTTGTTTCTAACCTTGATTCTGCCTTTGCAGTGTGGAACAAGTTGACCACCTCCACCTCCAAGCTTCAATTGCAAATCCAACAAGAGGAAGAATCTAGTGGAGAATCCGAATCTCAATGCTACATGGTCCAAGGGAATGACGCCCTTGAGATACAATCAGAATCTCAATTAGATGCTAATGATGCTAGTTCTTCATGTGATGATTATGTTGATCCAAATGCTTTGAATGAAGAACTATCCATTGTTTGTGAAAAATTGATAGAAAAGTATAATATTTTGAAAAAGAAAAGTCTAGGACTTAACAATGAAAATGAAAATTTGTCTTCTAAGCTTGATTTGATTTTGCAAGAGAAAGAGGAGATTTCTAATGAAAGGGACTCATTGAAATCTAAGCTTGATCTTGTCATAAAAGAAAATAAATTTTTGAAAAATAAAAATGATTGTGAAACAATTTTGAAGAAAAATGAAAACTTGTCTTCAAAAGTTAGTTTTATTTTAAAAGAAAATGAATCCTTGAAAATGAAAATTGCTTCCATTTCTAAGGATTTAGATGATTGGTTTAAAGAAAAATGTTTCTTTGAAAAATAATATTGATACACATTTTGCCATGCTAGGATAGTTCCATCTAGCACACCTATTGCATGCTCCACTTCTTCTACAATTGAAAAAGATATAAATTTGTTAAAGAAGAGTGTTGATTGTTTGGGCTCCACTTTGAGCCATTGTGTTTCTAGCCATACACGTTTGGAATCTTTGTTTCGAAAGAAATAAGTTCCATCACTGCATGTACACCATACACGGCATACACATGCTCCTCACGGACACAACCATCACACATTGTATGCTCATGTGTACACTTGTACACATTGTGGACGTAAGGGCCACCTTGCTAGATTTTGCTATGATAGAATACATGATGAAAATTTAGCAAATAATTTTATTTGGGTTAGGAAAGGGACTAACCCCCATGGACCCAAAAGGATATGGGTACCAAAGACCACCCCTATTGTCTATGATGTAGGTGTGGGCTCTCGCATGACGTGAGAGCGATGGTGCCTTGGAGTGGATGCGTTCCGAGCTTCATGATGACTATTTGGATGCATCACTTTCAAGGGAAGTTTGGTGGGAGGACCACCTTGGTTTGGAGAACTAGAGAGGTGCGTTCATCGGTTTTGGTTTCGATCTCTAACTCCCGTTTTTATTTACATGCTTTCACATCATTGATTTATAGCATGTCATGTTTTATTGTTCATTATGCTTATGCCATGTTCATTAGATTAGTGATATACATGTTTAGTTATTTGAGACACCCATGTTAATATGAACTTATATCTTTGTGTTCTCACCTTGTTTTTAACTAATATGTATGTCCTAGATCTAATGCACATGCATATACATAATGATCATATGGATGTTTATGACCTTTATTTTTGATGCTTCATGATTTGAATATATGTTTAAATGTTAGTTTTCATTATGACTAGGATTTATACTTGTACATATAGTGGGCCACAAATAGATCTTTATATGTTTGTGCTTGAACGTTCATTTGTACCCATTAGATGTGTTAGTATAGTCTAGTTTTGATGATTCATGCATTTAACTTGTATTCCTATTTTTGTTTTCATGTTCATGTGATTTTTGTTTAACTTCATGTATATGTCCATTTTATCCAAACTATTGATTATGCATATACATCCTTTGAGCCACGTGCCTTCATGCATATATTATTGTGGACTCGTTGTGTTTGGATATGTATGTATACTTTAGTTTGTATAAGACGTACATATGCCTTGAAGATTAAATAAGTTTTGATGATTTTCATGTTTTTTAAGGAATATTGAGCTTGATTGCATATTTTCATGATGCCATGTTTCACATTACACTTGTGCACTCATTTAAATGTTTCTCATGATTGTGTTTTCATGAGTATGATATGAGCTTTATGGACTTTGAGTGTTTTTAGTGATCATGTGATTTACATAGTTTCATGAAAAGTATTTTTGTTTTATTCCTTACTTGAAGGATTTCATACTAGTTTATAAGTTTTTCCATTTAACTAGTTGCGATATTCTTCATATGGTAGAGATTTTTAAATATATATTATTTTTCAAATCTACTTTTGAAAACCCCTACCTTCCAACGGGTGGTTGGTTGGGTGATCATACTCATGTATGCTTTATAGTGAAAATCATTTTAAACTTGAACATGATTGGGTGGTAGGAAATATGAGATATACTCTTGATATTATTGTTGTTTCAATTGGTATCATTAGATTCTTTCAATTGGTATCAATATTGACATTTTCGTGTATACTCATATATTTTTATGTATGTATGCTTACACTTCAAATGGTATCAATTTCGATTGGTATCTATCTTTCATACATATATAAATTTTGTTTATGCTAAGCTTGAGTTTTAATGATCATCATGTTTCAATTGATTAGTTTTCAATTGGTATTCTAATACAAGCTTAGACATTGTTTTAATTGGTATTTCATAAAGGGAGAGAAAACTCGTATTTTATCTTTCAATTGGTATTTGGTTTATCATTGGTTTTGTATTCCACTCCCTTGCTTTATGATAGAAAATAATAATTTCAATTTGGTATCATATGTTTAAAATGAATAATACTTTAAATTGGTATCAAGATTGTATTTGTTTTCTCAAAATTGGTATCAAGATGCTTATTTGTTTACTCAATTGGTATCAAGTTTTTGTTTATTTTCATTGGTATCTATTGATCTATTTCTTTCAATTGGTATCCATGAAAATTTATATTGATTTGTTTATTTGACCCCTTTTGTTAATTCTTTGTTTCGAACAAAAAGGGGGAGAAGAATGTTTTGTTTTTACTTTAACCCCTTGTTGATGATTGACAAAAAGGGGGAGAAGTATTTGAGTTTATATGCATGTTTTATATGCATGTTTTGTTTTATTTATTAGTTTGTCGTTTAATTGTTTTATTAGTATCAAGAGCACGTTTTATGCATGATGCATTTCATATGTTTGGTATCAAGAACATGTTTGTGTATTTGATATCTTGTTTTATGCATGTCTATGCATACATGTTTGTGAGCTTACATTGCATATATTTATTGTTTATTCCTATGCATGTGTTAAGGGGGAGCTTCTTTGAAGCTTAACTTTAATCCATGCATATATAACTCCTTGAGTTTTGTCATCATCAAAAAGGGGGAGATTGTTGGCCCAGAGGCCTTCCACTCTAGTTTTGATGATGATTAACTCATGTAGTTATGTTTACTAATAATCTTGTGATTTTAGTTTCAGATCATTTAGCAAGATATTAGTTGGTGATTGCTTCAACAAGAGGAGTTTGGAAGCTTTCACTTGGTGATTCCAGAGCCCGAGCACCAAGATCATACATAGCACTCGTTGGAGTCTAGCTCGGTGATCACGGTATTTTTGATCGAGTCGACTTGAAGATGGAAGATCGTCAAGAAGACTTAGGTATCCATAGTTTAGTTTAGTGTGTTTTAGATCCATGTGTAAAGATTAGATAGTTGATATGCTCAAGTGCACAACACACACGTTTTATGGATATTAGTTTTTCGGTTTTTAGTTTAACCGATATTTGTTTTCATGAATAGTAGATCAAAACAAGTTTAATTGGTTTATGTATAGTAGATTCATTCTATACATGGATTCTTAACTTCCTAGATAAAGTTTTTTGACTTTCCTATTCATGTATTGAAAAATCCATGTTTGGTAAAATACAGGTTTTGGTTTTTGATAAAATTTATAAGACACAAAAATGGTTCAAAATGTTTGATTTTTGTGTTGTAATTTTTATCACAAGTTTGTATTTCAATGTAAAATGATAAAACTATGTTTGTAAATTTTTAGAAGATTTATGAGATTTATTAGAATAATTTTTACCCTGTTTTTCTGACCCAGAACAGTGCCTGACAGGCTCTGTCGGTCGACCGCACGGTTGACCGAACTAGGAGCCGGTCGACCGGGAGGTCGACCGACGTGCACAGCCTGTGCACGTCTGGCCTGGCACTTGGGCCGGTCGACCGGGCGGTCGACCGGACCAGAGAGCTCTGCTCTCTGTTTTTGGGCGGTCGACCGCCAGCTGTCTGGCTGACAGAATCAGCCAAACGGCTAGTTTTTGGAGGAGGATATTTATACCCCATTTCTTGGGGATTTTGGCTAAGATTTTTAACAAGAAAAATTCCTACTTTCTGAAGTGTTTTTAACAAGTTTTCAAAAGTGTTTAGAGCTTAAAAAGATCTATCTTTATGTTGTTTTAGGGTTTTGAAAAAATCAAAGAAAATAGAAAAATTGAGAGATTTGTATTGTTCTTCATTTCTATTTTTTACAAAGAGTTTTCCCAAGTATTTTTCTTTGATTTTTTTTTCCAAACTCTAAAGTTTTCCACACTTGAGCTATATCTTCTATCCTATTCTATTAGGATCATTGTTTTGTGGAAAAAGAAATTGTTTGAGGTTGTTGAAGCCTCCTAGTTGTAAACCCTCATTTGTTGGTTGCTCCCTCTTTGGTAGAGGTTGAGGTTGTTGTTTGCTCCCTCTTGTGAGAGGTGGAGTTGGTGTTTGTATCCCTCTTCGGTAGAGGTGATTTGTGGTTGTTTGGCTGCGGGCCTACCCCTCGTGTGTGAGGTGGTGATTGTTTGCCTCGGTGGAGGTTGTTTTGGTTGAGAGAGGAGTTCAGTACTCCCGGTTGTACAAATCCTCCTCGGTGGAGGTTCCCTTGGTGGGAGTCCTCAGTGGACAAGATAGTGGATTAGAAATCCTTCTCGGTGAAGGCGGGGACGTAGAGCTAGGGGCTCGAACCTCGGAACATATCTTTGTGTTTGCGTTTGATCCATTGTCTCTTAACCTTCTCCCTTTATTTGTGTTGTGCATCATTCATAGCATCATATATTATTTGCTTGTGTTGTGCCTTGCATCATTCATATTGCTTATATCATCTTTATATGCTTGGCTTGTGTTTGTGTGCCTCACTTGTGCTTAACCACGAGAACTTCATGTAGCGCCTCAACTCTTATTCAGAGGAATCAAGAGGAGTTAGTCCCGAGCCCTTCACGGGGATTCGGCTACACTCGTTGGTTGCACTAAGTGTTGTTGCAATTAGTTTTATAATTCCGCATTTAGTTTTTAGATTAGCACTATCACCTATTCACCCCCCTCTAGGTGATTTCAGTTTTCACCTTGACGACCACATGAGTGAGTCAACAATCTATATTTGGTCTTACTCTGACAGCTACAAGGAAAAACAGCCCCCGCAGCTATTCCTCGGGGAGCCCCCCCGAAAGATGGAGGCTTGCCCACAATGAATATCCAGAGTCAGCCTAGACAGGTTTTCACCTTGATGGCCACACGAGTGAGTAAATAGCTTATATCAGGTCCTACCCTGACGGCTACAAGGAAAAATAGCTCCCGAGGCTATCCTTCGGGGAGCCCCCTAAAAGATGGAGGCTCACCCACAATAACTGCTCAGAGTTAGCCTAAATAGGTTTTCACCTTGATGGCCACACGAGTGAGTCAACAGCTTATATCGGGTCCTACCTTGATGGTTACAAGGAAAAAATAGCCTCGTGGCTTTACCTTAGGGAGCCCCCGAAAGATGGAGGCTCACCCATAATGACTGCACGGAGCCAGCGTTAGCCCGAGGCCTTTCATCCTACTTTTGATGATGACTAACTTATGAAGTTATGTTATTAATGTTCTTGTGTTTATTAAGTTTCAGATATTGATTAAGATTTAGTTGGTGTTTTAACTTCAACAAAAGACTCGAAGTCAAGAATCGAAGCTATCACGAGTTGATTCAAGAGCTTGCGCTTCAAGATCGCATCAAGTACTCAAAGAGAAGTTTAGCTCATGGATCAAGTTTGGATCGAGTCGTCTTGGAGAAGAAGATCGACAAGAAAACTTTTGTTCTAGGTTTGTTTAGTTTAGATCTTATCTAAGGATAAAATAGTACTGAATTGCTCAAGTTCACACATAGATAAGTTTATTTATCGGCTTCCTGATAAATAGTTTTTTCGGTTTAACTGTGTCATTTAAAAGTTTTATGTTTACATGGATTACATCTCAATAGAATAAGTTTTATGGTTTATATATGTGTTGGATTCTATCTACACATATTAGAGCTTATATAGTTTATAGAAACTTACTTCTATGAGTTTTAGTTTATCATGTATACGATTTTGAGTTTCAGTTTACCAAGTATACATATATCGGCTTCATGAATAGATTCCATCAAAAGAAGTTTACATGATTTATATGTATATTGGATTTCATCCATATATATTGATGGTTCATATATATTTAGATTAACTTATTTTGATGTATCTAGTTCATGTGTTTAACTTTTATTTTTATGAAAACTTATTTTGGTATTTATTGTCAAAAATAAGTACATATCATTTACTATGAGTATTGAATTTTATCCATAAATACTATGCTTCAAATGTATTTTAATATCTTGTTTTTGTATTTATGCAAGTTTTAGAAAAATTAGATTTCTATTTAGAAGTTTTTTTTTTGGAAAATACGATATACCTTAGATTCTATACCTCAAAAATAATTCAATTGTTTGTAATATGTGTTGATTTTTTATCATACATATTTGTACTTCAAAGTATTTATATGAACTTATTTTTGTAAAATTTATGCGGCTAGTTTTAAACCCTCAAAATTGGGTTTTTGGGCTGCTTGCGGTCGACCGACCGGTCGTTGGAAGGCTAGCTCGATCAACCGACTGATCGTACACGTGCATTACATATTTTCATACCACACGTGTCATATTTCTACTTTTATTCTTTAATAAAACTCTTCTATTTAATGTGTTTTCATGTTTAATAGCGTGCAGTGTAATTAAAGAAGAAAAGGGAGAAACTGACAGAATTATCCAAATTAAATCCAGAAATTCAAAAAAAAGGAGATCGATTCAAATTCAAAAGTTCTAGAAAGCATCTTGTCTAAAAAACTGAATATATCAGATAAAATAATATCATGTAATTTAAAGAAAAAATAGATTGCTTAAAGACCCTATGATTGAGCTGAAGATAAAAGGATATCTCATCAAATTTAGAACAGAAATTCACAATCCAAGAGAATAAAAGGATAGGAGACAGATGAACAAACACACGACCACTTGATCCTGACCCTTAGGCCAGGATCTTGCCACGAAAATGCGGCAAGAGTCGCATCTCTGCGGCCTTATGTTTGAATCTGAGTGAGCGTTTGCTCTTCCTATCTTCCTACGCTATCCCCTATCCTATTTCTCCTATAAATACTTGCATGCTCAGAGGCAGAGGGAAAGAGACTAGGTGTAAACTCTTATTTTATTCTAAGGTTTAAGATCATTGTTGGATAGTTATGAGAAGTTGTATCTCAGTTTTTCATTTGTAGTTCAGTTCAGAAACAAAGTAAAAGAGAGAAAGAGTGACTGTAATCTGAAGTTGAAGTGACATCAATAAAGATTCGATTGACTTCTTTTCTTCTCCAACTCACGAGTATGTTGCATTTAAATTCAATGTTTTCTTTTTTAGTAATGAGTAGCTAAATCTCTTCCTTTTGGGCTCATTGATCTCTCCTCTCTAGTTTTGATCTTGATTGATTTTAATGAAAAAGACCCAACTGAATTATTTGAATGCCTTAAGCTAAACCTTGCTTATTGCGAGTATTCTTAAAGGCACATTAGGATGGGATTGGATTTTGGACTTAATCTTGAAGTCAATCTTTAAAAAGAACTTATTTTTATTCCTTACTTGCTTTATTACTTTGATGGTTTAACATTCAACTCAAAGAAATATTTCAAAACTAAAGTTTGATTTCTAAAAGAAAACATCTTATGTATTTTATTTAATCTCTTTTAAATACATGATTAAACTTTTTACCCATGATCTCATTGAGGCTCTTAAACTTTTAAGAGAAAATTTAGAGTTGGGTAAAGATTAGTGAGCCATGTCTCTCTTTATTAAATACAAACTAACATTACTCTCAAAGTTTTCTTCAAAAATTATTTTTCCAAAATCTATTCTAATCTTTAATTTTTCTTTAAACCATTTCTTTACTCTCCATCTTCTTTTCATATAAAAAACATAAATATTTAAACTTTTTTCCTAAAATACCGAAATGCTTGCATTGCATCTCTCCTCGTGGGCACGACCTGTTAGCTCTCGCTACACGGTAATTCCCTAATTTCTTGTAATCAATGCACTAAGAAGAGAAAGACTAATGTAACCAAGAAAGTCTTCTTAGCTACTAGTATTAGTGAGCTACTGTCGGGTCCGATCCCTGTCAAGTACAAGAATCCGGGTTGTCCCATGATTGCTTGCACTATAAGATAAGCCAAAATTAGTCGTGCACTTCTTGACTTGGGGGTAAGTATCAACTTGCTCCATTTCTCAGTTTATCAACAACTCGAGTTGGGCGATCTTAGTCCAACTCGAGTCACCATCCAACTGACTAAACGTTCAGTGAAAGTTTCCAATTGAAGAATTAATGATGTCCTTATCCGGGTCAATGAATTTATCTACTCTGTTGATTTCATAGTTCTTATGGCACTACCTGTTGTGCAGGGAGGAAATTTGGATGATGTTGCGAGGTTTTCTTAAGTCAATGAAAGATTACAACAAGTTAAAATCCAATTACAAGAGAAAGAAGATATTCAAGCTCAAATCTCCTCTTTGTTTAAGGTTGGGTTCTTTGCGCAATGGTGGAAAGTGAATCTTGTTTTTCATTGATCGGGTGAACGTCAAGCTTCTAAAACTCTTTTCCTTGGATCACAGATGGAGTAGCACAACCCTATCAAATGAAATCTAAAAATAAACATAGGCAAAAACTTGAACTCAGCAAGTTGGTAGAAGAGTAGAACTCTTTGTAAAGCTAATTTTCCTCAGCTGAAAAATTCTGACCCTCTTCAATAGCAAATTGAACTATTTATAGGAGTTCCAAGGGTAAAATTGACCCCTAAAAACCCTCCATAATGGGGGTTAGCTCCTCTCATTGCGTAGATAGTACTTGACCCGGTAATGGGGGTAGTTATAACTGAGATGCAGGGCTCATTTTCAGTTGAAACGCGGGCTTGAGCCCTGTGTTTAGCCGTTGAGGTAACGCTGAACGCGGGTCATAAGCTCCTTATTTGGGCACCGCGGTGGTGTTGGTGTTGGCCCGAAGGCCCATCACTCTAGTTTTGATGATGATTAACATATGTAGTTATTGTACTAATGATCTTGTGTTTAATTAGTATCAGATATTTGATCAAGATCTTAGTTGGTGTTTAGCTTCAACAAAGGATTTAAAGTCAAAGTTTTAGAGCTAGCATGTGTTGATTCAAGAGCTCGCACTTCAATCTTGCATCAAGTACTCAAGAGGAGTCTAGCTTATTGGATCAAGGTTTGGACCAAGTCAAGAAGGAGAAGAAGACCTTCAAGAGAAGATTTTCAAGAAGACTTGTGTCTTGTTTGTAAGTGTCAAGATTTTATTTTTAGATAAAATGTAAAGGATAGATTAGTTGGTAGATTTCTCAAGTTTTCATATACACACACACACACAAGATTTAGATGTGTTTTCATAATAGAGTTTTTATTTTGGAAAATACCGGTTTGGTTGTTAAGATTCAAAATATACATATGTTTTATCAAAACTTATTTTAGAGTTTATTGTAAAAAACATTGATATTTCATCATATATCTGTAGTAGATCCTATCCATACACACTAAGCTTTAAAAGTGTTTAGAATATCTTGTTTTTGTATTTGGAGGAGTTTTGGAAAAATCGGTTTTCAATTTGGAAAAATCGTTTTTGAAAAATACAGATTTTTTGTTTAAAGCAAAACTTCTATATTAGAAAAATAGTTTAAAATATTTGTAATATGTTTTGATTTTTAATCAAACATGTTTGTATTTCAAAGTATATCAATGAACTTATTTTTGTAGAATTTATGAGAATTTATGGGATTTTATTGAAGGAAAAAGACCGAGTTTTTAATCCCTAAAAATGCTGGTTCTGGCCTTCTGCCGGTCGACCGCACGATCAACCGAGCCATAGGTCGGTCGACCGGGCGGTCGACCGGCGTGCACAAACGTGCACGACCTTGTTTGGCTGGAGGGCCGATCGACCGACCCGGTCGATGCCAGAAAGCTCTGCTCTCTAGATCTGGCCCCAGTCGACCGGCGGTTGACCGACAGAGAGCATCTGCTCTCTGTATCCAGGCCACGGTCGACTGGTGGCTCAACAGTTGAAAATCCGACCGTTGGCGGTCAACGGCCGGTCGACCGACAACAGCGTCAGCTGCTGATTTGGACCCCAACGGCTAGATTTTGGAGGCCTATAAATTGGGGTTCCCTTGAACTGCTTTCTACAAGATTTTAAGTGGGTTTTCAAGATAGTTTTTTCTACACTTCTAAGTGTTTATCTCCACTTGTTTTAGAGCCAAATACCTCCATATCAAAAAGAGAGTTTTTCAAGAGTGTTTTGAAAAAGAGATTTCTTGAGTTTTTCACCACCAAATCAATCCTAGTTTTCTCACACACAACTTAATCTATCCATTGCTATATCAATCCTATAGGGATCTTTGTTATGAGAGTGATTTTAGGTGATCAAAGTGTTTAGATCACCAAAGTGTTCGTTCTTATATTTGAGGAGGCGGACTTGCGGGTTCGCGTTGTTTCAAGTTCTAGTGAGAGCTCGGTGTAGAGGTGCGGCCTCGGCAAGAAGTATGCTTGCATGTGTTTGTTCTTGCGGGAACAAGTGAGGGGACTAGTGAGTCCAAGAGTTCTAGTGTGAACTCCTTGTAGGTGTTGTGGCACCGAGTGATCCGGTGGGATCGATTCTAGTGGAAATCCTTCATAGTGTTAAACGCGAGGACGTAGAGCAGGGTGCTCGAACCTCGAAACAATTCTCCCGTGTTTGCGATTGCTCTCTCTATCTCTCACTTGTGTTTATATCTTCCACGCTTTTATTGTTCATATTCATTACTTGCTTGATATACTTGTGCTTAAATTGATATATGCTTGGGATTGTTTGCTCACACTTGTATTCAACCAAGAGAGCTATAGTGGCACCTTAACTCTTATCTAGAGGAATCTTGAGGAGATAATCCAGAGCCCTTCACCGGAAATTCGGCTACACTCTTGTGTTATACTTAATGTGTTTAGCTTAAGAATTTTTAGTTTGAATAAATAGTTTTAATTCCGAATTAATTCATCATTAGATTAGCTAGTCACATATTCATGCCCCCTCTAGATGATTTCAATTGGTATCAGAGCTTGGTGCTCTTGATTTGGGTCTAACAACCTAGAGTTAAAGATCCTCATTTTAGCTAATCATAATATTTGTATACACACACATGGATTTCATGTCACCTCCCATGTTTGACATTCTTAACATCCAAACTTGGAAAGTTAAGATGTCTATGTACCTCAAAGCCCTAGGTATTCATGTTTATTTTACCACTATTAAAGATTCATATTATTTAAATGGCAAAAACCTTGAGGCTAATGCAAAGGCTATCCATGCATTAAAGAGTACCCTAAATGATGAATATTTATATAGGGTTTCTAACATTGATTGGGCTTTTGTAGCATGGAATATTATAGTCTTCCTTGGTGAATAAGAGCAATACTCTGCGGAGAGCAACTCGAATGATGGAAGTGATGCTTCCAACTTGTGCTACATGGTCCAAGGGGATAACCCCTTGAGGTAAATTCTGAATCCGAGCTTGATGAGGATGTTGACATGTCTTATGATGATCTTGCTTCATTTTGTCAACAACTTCTTGAGAAATATGACTTGCTTAAAAAGGATAATAATAATTGAAAAGGAACAACACTTCTTTGTTAAAATAAAATGATTCTCTTAAAAATAAATTTGCATGTATTTGAAAAGAAAATGATATGTTGAAAAAAGGATAATATTTCCTTGACTTCTAAATTAAATGATCTTTGTGAAGAAAATGCTTCTTTGAAAAATAAATTTATTTTGGTGGAAAACGATAAGGAAATTGCTTTGGATGAAAACAACTCTTTGAAAAAAAATTGTTTCAAAAGAAAAGGAAAATATTTCTAAAAAGCAAAAGTGTGTTGATTCTCATTCTCACCATGCTTTTCATGCTACTATTGATAAAAATAAGATTCAATTTTTGAAAAATAGAATAGATTGTTTGAGCTCAACTTTAAGCAATTGTGCATTTAATCATAATAGATTGGAAACCTTATTTCAAAAGATTTCACATGTACATGCACATCACCCACGGCATACATATGCACACTTTGCACATCATGATCATACTCATTCTCATGTGCATACTAGAGTGTACAAGTGTACACATTGCAGCCGCAAAGGCCATTTAGTAAAGTTTTATTTTGATAAGATAAATTCTATAAATTTTGCTAATAAAAATGTCTGAGTTTCAAATAATACTAACCCCCGTGGACCCAAAAGAAAATGAGTACCAAAGTCCCCACCTCTTATGTTTGATATAGGTGTGGGCTCTCACATGACGTGAGAGAATTGGTGCCTTGGTGGTGGATGCATGAGCTCAATGAACACTACACAATTGATGCACCGCTATCAAGAAAGTTTGGTGGGAGGACTACCATGGTTTGGAGATCAAGATATATGCCCTAATGGTTTTGGTAATGATATCTAACTCCCATTTAGTTTACATGCTTTTATATTATTGATTTTTAACATGTTTTAATTTTTCATGATTATTATGTTAAATGCCACATTATTTAGACTTATGACATACATGTATAATAATTGAGATACACCCATATTCATATGGATTCATACTTTGTACTCTCATTTTAGTTTAGCTATTATATATAGCATTACTCTAAAACATGTGTATTTACCTTAATAATCATGTTTGTTTATAGTTTTGAATTTCATGTTTTGATTACATGTTTAAACGTAAATTTTCATTAAAACTTGTGTATATACTTGTACAAGTAGGGAGCAACAATTGATTCTTATATGTTTGTACTTCATTGCTCTTTTGTACTCTTTACATGTACATGTATAACTTAGTTTTAATGATTCTTTCATTTATACATGTTTTCCCTATTCTTGAATATGTTTTTGCTTCATGAATATGTTATTCTTATCTAAAACTAATAAATATATATGTATACCCTTGTGTCACTTGCCTTCATGCAAATTACATTATGGACTCTTTTGTGTGTTTAGGATATGTATGTATATTGTTAGTTTTGATGAAACATACATATACCTTAAAGTTTGTTTTGAAATGAAAAATAAATTTTTGTAATTTTTCATATATTTGAAGTTTTTGGGCCATATTGACTATTTTTCATGATTATGCTAACCACATATTCTTTGTACACTCACATTACTTTTGTTTACTCATGATTTTATTTCATGAGCATATTTTTGAGCTTTATAAATTTCGAGTGTCAACTTCTGTATATTTAGTATGATTCATGAGATATATTATGTTTTATTTTCATGTTTTTTAAAAATTATTTTAAACTAGTTAGTTATTCTTTAATTGGTAGAGTTTTCAAACTATGCTAAAATATTTTCAAACTCTTATTTTTTACCAACCTAAGGGCGGATGGATGGGCGACCATGCCTTGTGTGCCTAATTGAAAATGTTTTAACATGTGCATAAATAAGGTGGTTAGTTATGAGTAATACACATGATCTTCATGATATTTCACTTTTGTATACTCATACATGTTTTCTATATATGATGCTTCTAAATTTCAATAATATCAATTTCTATTGTTATTTTCATTTTCATACATATATATGATTTGATTGTACTTGATTTACAATATGCTTACATGTTTAAAGCACAAATTATGTTTATGCTAAGCTTGACTTAAATCTTGATTTCAATTGATATCTCAATTAGTATTTTAATGAGCTTATGCATTATTTTCAATTGGTATTTCAATTAATATCAAAATATACTTCATATTTTATTTTTTAATTGATATCAAAATTTACAATATACTTCAATTGGTATCAAAAATGTTTTACCTTTTATTTTAATTGGTATCAAAATTGGTATCAAAATGTTTTACTTTTTATTTTGTATCAAAATTTACCATATATTTCAATTGGTATCTAAATATAAAATATTTTACTTTCATTGGTATCTAAATTTACACATGTTTCAATTTTAATTGGTATCAAAAATTTTCAATTTCCGTAGGTATCAAAAATCTTGTGATATCTTAAAAAATTTTTTGATAAAATTTTTTTACTTACAAGAGATATCTCAAAATTTAATTTATTGATTTAAGAAAAATTCAAAATTTGTGTTAAAAATGTTTTGATATGTATTGCCTATATGCAAGGGGAGCTTAATATCTCTTCTATATATAGATTCATGTTGAGTGCATCTTATATTGAGGAGCATGACGTCTCTTCTTTATATGGTACACGTGTGTAGGGGGAGCTTAACATCTCCACTTATGCATTATATATTATGCTTTATGTGAGTTAGAGTTTTGTCATCCCTTCTTCATATAATGCATATATGTAGGGGAGCTAACTTTATGTCTTCCTCTTCATGAATGTATATCGTATATATATCCTTATTATTGATTTGTTGTTTACCCCTTTGTTGATGATTGACAAAAAGGGGAAGAATGATTTTGAGTTTAATAATTTTGAGCTTATACAATGATTTTGAGTTTAATGATTTTGAGTTTACATAAGCATATTTAGAAATTGAGTTTATGCATGTCCTATATTTTTATGTTTATACAAAAAGGGGGAGCAAGGATTTTGAAAGTTTATCCCAAAAAGGAGGAGAAGGTTTTTGGGAAAAAGAATTTTTTGTTTATGCATGTTTCTCTAACCTTGTTTTTGCATATATATTTGTTTAGTTTTATGCACTTCATTGAATATCTATTTGTTCATTTTTATGCATGAGTTAAGGGGGAGCTTCTATGAAGCTTAACTTTAATCCAGGCGTATATAATTTCATGAGTTTTGTCATCATCAAAGAGGGGGAGATTGTTGGCCCAAAGGCCCATCACTCTAGTTTTGATGATGATTAACTCATTTAGTTATTATACTAATGATCTTGTGTTTAATTAGTATCAGATATTTGATCAAGATCATAGTTGGTGTTTAGCTTCAACAAAGTATTTAAAGTCAAAGTTTTGGAGCTAGCACGTGTTGATTCAAAAGCTCGCACGTCAAGCTTGCATCAAGTACTCAAGAGGAGTCTAGCTCATTGGATCAGGTTAATTAGTATTTTAATGAGCTTATGCATTATTTTCAATTGGTATTTCAATTAATATCAAAATATACTTCATATTTTATTTTTTAATTGATATCAAAATTTACAATATACTTCAATTGGTATCAAAAATGTTTTACCTTTTATTTTAATTGGTATCAAAATTGGTATCAAAATGTTTTACTTTTTATTTTGTATCAAAATTTACCATATATTTCAATTGGTATCTAAATATAAAATATTTTACTTTCATTGGTATCAAATTTACACATGTTTCAAATTCAATTGGTATCAAAAATTTTCAATTTCCGTAGGTATCAAAAATCTTGTGATATCTTAAAAAAAAATTTGATAAAATTTTTTACTTACAAGAGGTATCTCAAAATTTAATTTATTGATTTAAGAAAAATTCAAAATTTGTGTTAAAAATGTTTTGATATGTATTGCCTATATGCAAGGGGAGCTTAATATCTCTTCTATATATAGATTCATGTTGAGTGCATCTTATAATGAGGAGCTTGACATCTCTTCTTTATATGGTACACGTGTGTAGGGGGAGCTTAACATCTCCACTTATGCATTGTATATTATGCTTTATGTGAGTTAGAGTTTTGTCATCCCTTCTTCATATAATGCATATATGTAGGGGAGCTAACTTTATGTCTTCCTCTTCATGAATGTATATCGCATATATATCCTTATTATTGATTTGTTGTTTACCCCTTTGTTGATGATTGACAAAAAGGGGGAGAATGATTTTGAGTTTAATAATTTTGAGCTTATATAATGATTTTGAGTTTAATGATTTTGAGTTTACATAAGCATATTTAGAAATTGAGTTTATGCATGTCCTATATTTTTATGTTTATACAAAAAGGGGGAGCAAGGATTTTGAAAGTTTATCCCAAAAAGGAGGAGAAGGTTTTTGGGAAAAAGAATTTTTGTTTATGCATGTTTCTCTAACCTTGTTTTTGCATATATATTTGTTTAGTTTTATGCACTTCATTGAATATCTTTTTGTTTATTGTTATGCATGAGTTAAGGGGGAGCTTCTATGAAGCTTAACTTTAATCCAGGCGTATATAATTTCATGAGTTTTGTTATCATCAAAGAGGGGGAGATTGTTGGCCCAAAGGCTCATCACTCTAGTTTTGATGATGATTAACTCATTTAGTTATTATACTAATGATCTTGTGTTTAATTAGTATCAGATATTTGATCAAGATCTTAGTTGGTGTTTAGCTTCAACAAAGTATTTAAAGTCAAAGTTTTGGAGCTAGCACGTGTTGATTCAAAAGCTCGCACGTCAATCTTGCATCAAGTACTCAAGAGGAGTCTAGCTCATTAGATCAAGTTAATTAGTATTTTAATGAGCTTATGCATTATTTTCAATTGGTATTTCAATTAATATCAAAATATACTTCATATTTTATTTTTTAATTGATATCAAAATTTACAATATACTTCAATTGGTATCAAAAATGTTTTACCTTTTATTTTAATTGGTATCAAAATTGGTATCAAAATTTTTTACTTTTTATTTTGTATCAAAATTTACCATATATTTCAATTGGTATCTAAATATAAAATATTTTACTTTCATTGGTATCTAAATTTACACATGTTTCAATTTCAATTGGTATCAAAAATTTTCAATTTCCGTACGTATCAAAAATCTTGTGATATCTTAAAAAAAAATTTTGATAAAATTTTTTACTTACAAGAGGTATCTCAAAATTTAATTTATTGATTTAAGAAAAATTCAAAATTTGTGTTAAAAATGTTTTGTTATGTATTGCCTATATGCAAGGGGAGCTTAATATCTCTTCTATATATAGATTCATGTTGAGTGCATCTTATATTGAGGAGCTTGACATCTCTTCTTTATATGGTACACGTGTGTAGGGGGAGCTTAACATCTCCACTTATGCATTGTATATTATGATTTATGTGAGTTAGAGTTTTGTCATCCCTTCTTCATATAATGCATATATGTAGGGGAGCTAACTTTATGTCTTCCTCTTCATGAATGTATATCGCATATATATCCTTATTATTGATTTGTTGTTTACCCCTTTGTTGATGATTGACAAAAAGGGGGAGAATGATTTTGAGTTTAATAATTTTGAGCTTATATAATGATTTTGAGTTTAATGATTTTGAGTTTACATAAGCATATTTAGAAATTGAGTTTATGCATGTCCTATATTTTTATGTTTATACAAAAAGGGGGAGCAAGGATTTTGAAAGTTTATCCCAAAAAGGAGGAGAAGGTTTTTGGGGAAAAGAATTTTTGTTTATGCATGTTTCTCTAACCTTGTTTTTGCATATATATTTGTTTAGTTTTATGCACTTCATTGAATATCTATTTGTTTATTGTTATGCATGAGTTAAGGGGGAGCTTCTATGAAGCTTAACTTTAATCCAGGCGTATATAATTTCATGAGTTTTGTCATCATCAAAGAGGGGGAGATTGTTGGCCCAAAGGTCCATCACTCTAGTTTTGATGATGATTAACTCATTTAGTTATTATACTAATGATCTTGTGTTTAATAAGTATCAGATATTTGATCAAGATCTTAGTTGGTGTTTAGCTTCAACAAAGTATTTAAAGTCAAAGTTTTGGAGCTAGCACGTGTTGATTCAAAAGCTCGCACGTCAAGCTTGCATCAAGTACTCAAGAGGAGTCTAGCTCATTGGATCAAGTTTTGGACCAAGTCAAGAAGGAGAAGAAGACCTTCAAGAGAAAATTTTCAAGAAGACATGTGTCTTGTTTGTAAGTGTTAAGATTTTGTTTTTAGATAAAATGTAAACAATAGATAAGTTGGTGGATTGCTCAAGTTTTCATATACACTCACACACAAGATTTAGATGTGTTTTCATAAAAGAGTTTTCGTTTTAGAAAATGCCGATTTGGTTGTTAAGATTCAAAATATACGTGTTTTATCAAAACCTATTTTAGAGATTATTGTCAAAAACATAGATATTTCATCATATATGTGTAGTGGATCCTATCCATACATACTAAGCTTTAAAAGTGTTTAGAATATCTTGTTTTTGTATTTGGAGGAGTTTTTGAAAAATCAGTTTTCAATTTGGAAAAATCGTTTTTTGAAAAATACAGATTTTTATTTAAGGCAAAACTTTTATATTACAAAAATAGTTTAAAATGTTTGTAATATGTTTTGATTTTTAATCAAACATGTTTGTATTTCAAAGTATATCAATGAACTTATTTTTGTAAAATTTATGAGAATTTATGGGATTTTATTGAAGGAAAAAGACCGAGATTTTAATTCCTAAAAATGCTGGTTCTGGCCTTCTGCCGGTCGACCGCACGGTCGACTGAGCCAGAGGTCGATCGACCGGGTGGTCGACTGATGTACACAAACGTGCACGGCCTTGTTTGGCTGGAGGGTCGGTCGACCGACTCGGTCGACCGCTAGAGAGCTCTGCTCTTTGGATCTGGCCCCGGTCGACCGGGCGGTCGACCGGCAGAGAGCTTCTGCTCTCTATATCCAGGCCACCGTCGACCGGGCGGTCGACTGGTGGCTCAACGGTCAGAAATCTGACCGTTGGCAGTCGACCGGCCGCAGCGTCAGCTGCTGATTTGGACCCCAAAGGCTAGATTTTAGAGGCCTATAAATTGGGGTTCCCTTGGACTGTTTTCTACAAGATTTTAAGTGAGTTTTCAAGATAGTTTTTCCTACACTTCTAAGTGTTTATCTCCACTTATTTTAGAGCCAAATACTTTCATATCAAAAGGAGTGTTTTTCAAGAGTGTTTTGAAAAAGAGATTTCTTGAGTTTTTCACCACCAAATCAATCCTAGTTTTCTCACACACAACTTGAACTATCCATTGCTATATCAATCCTATAGGGATTTTTGTTGTGAGAGTGATTTTAGGTGATCAAAGTGTTTAGATCACCAAAGTGTTCGTTCTTGTATTTGAGGAGGCGGACTTGCGGGTTTGCGTTGTTTCGAGTTCTAGTCAGAGCTCGGTATAGAGGTGTGGCCTCGGCAAGCGAGTGTGCTTGCGTGTGTTTGTTCTTGGAGAACAAGTGAGAGGAATAGTGAGTCCAAGAGTTTTAGGGTGAACTCCTTGTAGGTGTTGCGGCACCGAGTGATCCAGTGTGATCGATTCTAGTGGAAATCCTTCATAGTGTTGAAGGCCGGGACGTAGAGCAAGGGTGCTCGAACCTCAAAATAATTCTCCCGTGTTTGTGATTGCTCTCTCTATCTCTCACTTGTGTTTATATCTTGCATGCTCTTATTGTTCATATTCATTACTTGCTTGATATACTTATGCTTAAATTGATATATGCTTGGGGATTGTTTGCTCACACTTGTATTCAATCAAGAGAGCCATAGTGGCACCTCAACTCTTATCTAGAGGAATCTTGAGGGGATAGTCCAGAGCCCTTCACCGAAATTTCGGCTACACTATTGTGTTATACTTAATGTGTTTAGCTTAAGAATTTTTAGTTTGAATATATAGTTTTAATTCCATATTAATTCATCATTAGATTAGCTAGTTACCTATTCACCCCCCTAGGTGATTTCAGTTGGAACGCGTGCTTCAAACTCTGTGTTTCCTTCATTAACGCGGTATTATTTACGTGCCTTAAGCTTCGCGTCTGAGGCGCGAGCTTCAAGTTCTGTGTCTGAGCACTGAAATGGTATTGAGACACGGGCTTCAAGCTGTGTGCCTGAGCACTGAAGTGGTACTGAGACGCAGGCTTTGAGCTCTGTGTCTTGGCATTGTCGTGGTGTTGAGATGCAGGCTTTGAGCCCTACGTCTTGGCAATTCACGAGTGATTTTGATTAGCCTCGCGTCTGGAGTATTAACTCTGTCCTCTGATAACTTGTCTTCAGTGATTTTTAGACAGTCTATAGAACCCCCTCCAAAATTTTCGAAACTCTGCGGTTGACTGGGACAGGTTTCAAAATACTTTGGACTTTCCTTTTGGTAGCAAACTCTCAAGACTGTACTAGAAATCTTCTGAGGTACCTTGAGCTTGATCTTATATGAATTTTTTTCTTCGTGAGTGTACCATTAAACTCTTAGAAGTCACCAGAGATGATCATCGTGAGTGTCTTGATACGCACTTCAGACCTTATCGGTACTCTAAGTTGGTTGTCGGTGTACTGTTGAGCCGAAAAAATTGCCAACTGCTCTTGCCAGTGTACTATTAAACTGATTGCAGAAGCAAAGATTGTTGAGCAAAGGTCGTGTTGCCTTAGAGACGCGAGCCTCGTCCGAAGTACAAACATGACTCTCATTCATTAGAGAGACGTGAACCTCCAAGTGGAGACACAGCTCTCACTTTGTTGAAATGGCGCATACTTCGAGGTACAGATATAAACTTCTCTTTGTTGAAGAGACGCGGCTCTACTATTTTACCAAGGCACAAGTTTCCTTCAAAGTGAGACACGCCATTCACTTGATGTAGAAACGCGGCTCTGAGCGTCACAAGCACGAATTTGATTCAAAGTAGAGACGTAACTTTTGCATGGACTAGAGACGCAACTCTTTTGTTTTGCCAAGACGCGAGCCAGAGGATACTGAAGAGACGCAATCGTCAAAGTTGAGACGCGGCTCTCACTTTGTTAAAG
Organism: Agave tequilana; assembly: GCA_038442645.1. Lineage (NCBI taxonomy): Eukaryota > Viridiplantae > Streptophyta > Magnoliopsida > Asparagales > Asparagaceae > Agave > Agave tequilana. The sequence goes on along the minus strand of JAVJIF010010871.1, from coordinate 87,200 downwards.
TGACTAGACTTCAAAATGGAGACACGGACCTCTCTATGCTTAAGAGATGCGGCTCTGTTAAACGCAAGGCTCACGTTGCCGCGTGTCTGGCAGAGCTGAAGGGATGCTGTTCTTTTTAAACGCGGGATCCGCGTTCTGGGTGCGTTTCCATACGTCTGACAGCGATCAATCTCGAGATACGGGCCGCGTATCTTGACTGATTACTGCGTCTATAAAATGACAGCCATCTTTCAAGAGTCATCATTAGACTCTTTTCTTTTTCGTTGAACTTTGCGTCCAGGACTTAAAAAGTTAAGAAAAGTTTCAAGCTTTTTTCTCCTTTTTCTCATTTTCTCTTAAGAATTTACCGTCAAGATGGCCCCAAAGACCAAGCATGTGGCTTCTTCCTCGAGCATCGTCTCTCCAGAAGTCCAAATGGGAGGCCCTATTTCAGGTAATAAAACTGAATAGGCTTTCGCCATTAAAGAACTCGAAGAGTAACTTTACTTTTAAGCTTCTTCTGAGTTGAACCGCCAATGCGAGAATCATGCCTGTATTTAATTTTCAAATGCGACCTTGCACTGGTTGGCAAGACGCGGGTTTAATGACCCCCACGTCTTCGCTTCATCAGCTTGAGCCTGCGTCTGTTTATTGAACGCGGGTTTCATTAAGCCTTGCGTTTGATCCCAACACTTAAAGATTTTTCTAAGTGGTGGAGTTTAGATGCGAACTTCATGTGAATCTCATGTCCCTAAGATTTGACGCCGATTTTATTGAGCCTCACGTCTAATTCCAATACTTAAGGAAATTTATAAGTTGTGGAGTTTCAAACGCGGACTTTATGTAAACCTCGCGTCTCTGAATTTGGACCCAAGTTTCACTGAGCTCCGCATCTGAGTCATTAAACACGGCTTTGAGGTGACCCTTATGTCTGAGGATCAATACTTTGACAATTTTTAGGTTATTGACTGTTGTGTTTATCCTTTTTGCAATGTGATATTCTTCAACTCTTTGTCCAAAAAGTGTCACTTTGGGCATGTAGGTAAAGTCGATCCTAACCTTACGTTCGTGCTCTAAGAGAATGCTCCAGTGTTAGCTCAAAAATCAGGAGAGCATCTAGACAGGCTTAGCGACCCTAGTATGCTGACCTTCCAGGAGATCATGAACAATGGGCGGTTTGAGTCTGACACCCGTAGCGCACTGAAAAAAATTTGACTTTTTTTTGGTGATGCCTTTGCTGAAAATGACAGGATCCTGCATGACGGAGACTACAAATGGCTTCGCCAAATCGGGGATAGGAGGTTCTTTTTTCTAAACATGAAGAGAATGTACCCCTTAGCGTATCTACAGCATATGTCGGTATGCCGCGCAATAGATTGGGACCTCTCTAAGTCTATCTCTGGTGTGTCCCTCAGCAAACTGGGCGTGAATGAAGCTTACACTACCGGTCACGAGAGAGATGTATTTAGGCTACGTCCCAGACTGGTCAGAACTAAGTACGTGACAAGGGAGACCCTCAATTAACCGCTACCTTCATTAACCAATTCCTGAAGGTGAAGGGTGACTTTCCCACTGAATTTCGTCCAGTTGGGTGGGTTCATTCTTTAGATAAGTCATGGTAGGGAAAAATGGTGGGATTTGTCCTCACAGAGCTTGAGAACTCATTGAAGCAGGCAGGATTGTAGCAGGCTGTTAGGGCCATTCAGTATGATATCTCGCAGAGCTTCCACCACATTTTACGGTGTCTTGGAGCACTATAATCCCCTAACGTGTACATTCTTCACCCCAGTTGGAGATATGGGGCTCGCTCTCCATGTGCTATATGAAGTTTCGGGGCTAGTGATTAGAGATATTCCTATGAAGAGTATGTCCCGACTATTGAGGAGCTTCACGTACTGAAGAAGGAGGACCTTTAGGTGTTCAAGACTTACTGAGAAGTGTTATGCCACCTCCACATCTGTGAGCAAACTACAAGCTAGAGGAATAGAGGCATTAAGCAGATGTCCTAGGTGAGCTACCTTTTCAATGACATGAATGATAAGTCTAACCCAGTGACCCGTCTGGCTCCTAACACTGATGAAGAGATTACTGAGAGGAGTGGTGCCTCTACAAGCTCGTACATGACAGAATCTAACGAGGATACTTTCAAGCCTGACATGGTCTTTGAAAGCTTTCACCATCAGGCCAAAATCTCGATATCTGACAGGGCCTTGTTAGAAGGATTCTTTACATTATAGCTAAAGCGTTCTGTGGTACCGACACTGTCGCACGAGGTGATTGTCACTGATATGGTATACCCGGTGGTTCTGTTGGTGCACAGAAGGTTGATATCTCTCCTTCAAGCAATGGTGGCCAGTATCAAAAGTGGCTTGCGGGCATTGACGAAAAGCCTATGTTAAGTGGAGGCTGTCGTAGACTCCCAGGGCAAGCAGGTGGTGAACACAGAGGGGAGGCCGGAATTAAGGGCACCAATCCCAGAGTCAAGATTCCTTATACGTACCTGATGGCCTGGTATGTCATGCATTGCCCATCGCTGATGACGGCAATATCTACTTCAGAGGGCTTCGTCCCTTTCATGTAGAGGTTGGAGAGTTCAAACTGGTCACAGTATTATATGTTTTATATTTGGAAGGCTATTCTGAGCAGCTCAAACTATCAGCTCGACTGATGCTTCCCTAGATCTATGATGCATCATACGGGGACAAGTTTGCCAACCTTGCATAACTGAATGAGTTCACGTGGCCACTATCTAGAGTCTTCTGGTGGCTCATCAACATCCAGCCTGAATACTTGATCTTTCGACAAGGTGATTGCTGCACGGTCGAGCCTTACATGCCCAACCATTTTTCTATGTAGTTCGGCTATGATCAGTTATATGTTGACAACCTCAACACTGGCCTTTGCTTCAGCGGTAACTTGTTTGAAGGTGTCCGAGCATGGTATTACAGTGTAACTGGGAGAACAAGGGTTGTCTTCGGCCTTCATCACAAGACGCTAATTGTTATACGAGCCTCGACTTCTGCACATCGTACTTCATCGCCAGTAGGGTACCCAGCTTTGGAATGAATATCTCTTACAGAAAGAGTATTAAGTCATCATATAAAGTCAAGTCGGGTTCTAAGAGCTGTATGCGGGGATGATCGAGTACATGAAAGTTGAGAGGAAGGCCAAAAAGGAGGACAGGAAGAAGATTGGCAGAACAGAGGCAGCTTCAGGATCAGAATTTGGAGCAAGAGCTACAGAGGAAACAACCCACTAAGAGGACTCAGACGCTGTGCCCAAGCGTCCTTAAGCTTCTGCTTCCCAAGGTCAGCCCAACCAGAAGAATGAAAGAAAATGATCTGAGGCTTCAACTTCAACCCAGATGCCGAAATAATTCCAACTGGTATTGAGGAGTAGGAGGAGAAAGAAGAAGAAGAAGAAGAAGAAGCAGTCCCAGCTCTTCGTCCCCGGGGTTTGTGCAGCAGAGGCCGCGCAGTTTTGGCAAAAGCAGAGTGATTGAGATGGAACCTGCATACAAAATATAGAATTTCAGAACTTTTAAAACAGTAGTGCAAGGTGCTCAATTCTACCGCTATAGCAAGTGGCTATGTGGGTCGTGATCCACAAGGAGGGACTAGCGATGGAAGCTTTTTAGTAAGTCTTTTCTTAAGATACAAAGTATGGTTAAAGTTCTTCTTTAGTTCTTAAAAAGAAAATGAAAAAGAGTTAAAGTCAAATTAGGAAGAAGATGGTAGATTAAGAAGATGGTAGATTAAGAAGATGAAAAAATGAAAAATAGATTATATACAAAGAAATGGAAAAGAGTGATAAAGATGGTTGGATCTTGTGATATTGAAACTAAAGAATAAAAGAAAAGAAAGATAACCTAAAAATTACTTACCTCTTCAGTGCTCATATACCTTGGATCCGTTGCGACGACTTACCTTGTCTTTGAAGGCAATCAAGCATGGCGTATAGGATCTTCCCCATTCTCGATCTACACTACGAATAAAAGGGCAAACTATACTAGCAAGAGAAGGGTTGTTCGTCACCATAGGCCATCAAGGGCACTTGCAACGGTTAAGCAATCTCGAGGCTATCATATTCTCTTGGATTGCAACACATCAGAGTAGAGTAAAAGAAAACAAGAGTAAAGAAAGAAAAAGAAACTTTGATTCGATTTAAATAACAATGAAAGAAGAGATCACTTACACTGGTGTCACCTGCAGTACAAGCTTGCTCTCATTCCTCCATGAAAGTCGTCTCTCCTCTCAGTTACATAAAGAAAAGTAAAAATTACATAAAAAGAAAACTAAAAACCTAAGTTACAAACTACAAATTATCCTAAGTTCTATTCTCTGCTTGGTCGTCCCTTGCCTTTGAGATTGCAGGTATTTATAAGAAATGCAGATGTTAGAGGAGTATGAAGATAGGAAAAGCTGGCTATTTCTGAATTTGAATCCTCCCCTTATCGCCAAACTTGATTTGATGTGGATATTCAGTTCTGAACTGCAGTTTTTTAGCGTGTTGATTACTGAATATTACTTATCAAATGACAGAATTAGAAATAGTGATCAACATAAGAGTTGTAGCCCTGTAAATCGTATTTCTGGATCATCTTGAATCATCAGATTTGAGATTCGGTAGTGAAAGTTGTGATTCAAATACTAAAATATATCCAGTCAGAATCTGAGTCAAACTTGCTTCATCTCATCCGTTGATCTTCTCTCTATCCATTTTTCTCTCTGTATTTGATATTATCCTCGATTCATCTTTAGCTAACCAAAATAGATTTATAGAAATCTGAATTTTACTGGTTTCCATTTGGTGTTATCTTTCTGATTTGCTCTGATGTTCAGCTGAATATTTACCCCAATCCTTGATTTGTTCTAACTAGATCTAGGATCATCCTCAGCTAACCAAATAGATCTAGTTAAATCTGATTTTAACTGGTATTTATTTGGTTTAATCCTCTTTCTCTTCATTATTATCTTCTACAAAATAGACATTTAAGACAAAGAAATTAGCAGATTTATTACTCGATAAATGTAGGAGTGTAATGAAAAGAATGCAAAATATGTGTACGATCACAGAGCCTGCAGGCCAGTCCATTGTGACCGAAGGGGCTGTGGTTGTGGAACAGCTGGAAGAAGTGACGGAGAGGGTCGGATTTGAAGTTCCATCTCAACCGAGAGTTTCATTCAGCCGGCAACTTCTTTAGCTCAAGAAAGAGGGATAGAGGTACATTAACCAGGCTCTCCCAGCATCTTAATGCTTACTTTCATGGTTGTGGAGCCCAACCCTACCACCGGGGTTTTCAGTGGCAAAGCCCCAGTCACTGAGGCCTTCTTAGTTCATGTGTCATCTTCATCGTCTAAAGAACATATTGACTATTCAGGAGACGAAGTTAACTTCAATTATGAACTTGCTCTTCCCAATACTAGCAAGTTTTCACACATTTTTGAGGAAGAAATGCAGGTGGATGTCCTGTAATGGTTTCGCCATCGGGAGAAGTCGCCATTACCAAGGGTATTTCTTCTATCTCTCTGAATTATTACCCAATTGAATTTGGAAAATATTTTAACACTTCATCTGAATGTCACCTACAAGAGTGGCTACCGGCGTTGAAGCTGCGGCCTCCTCTCACATTGAGGAGATATTAAGGAACTGGTCCAGCCGGAGGGCCTTGAAGTTTCTACTACTGGCATGATCTCTAAGGGCACAACCACCACGGCTAGGGAACCTTTGTCCTAGAGCAGCCTGCCAAAGAATCTACCGTCTTTGGATCTTCAGCTTGGTAAGAGAATAAAGATTCTCTTTATGTTGGCCCAGAGGCCCTTCAATCTAGTTTTGATGATGATTAACTCATGTAGTTATAGTTTATAAATAATCTTGTGATATTTAGTTTCAGATATTTGATCAAGATATTAGTAGGTGATTAGCTTCAACAAAGGTGTTTTGGAGCTTTCACATGGTGATTCAAGAGATCGAGCGTCAAGTTCACATCTAGCACTCGGTTGGAGTCAAGCTCGATGGATCATGTTTGGATCGAGTCGACTTGGAGATGGAGTTCTACAAGAAGACATCGGTTTGTGTTTAGTAAAGATTGTTTAGATCTTGTGTAAATATTAGATAGTGTTGATATGCTCCAGTACACACACAAGTTTCATGTTTGTTTTCGGTTTAACCGGTTTCAGTTTTTCATATATATGGTTTTCATGAATAGATAGAATCAAAACAAGTTTACATGGTTTTAATGTATATTAGATTTGATCTATATACATCTATGCTTCATCTATTTAGAAAAACTTATTTTGATAGTCTACTTCATGAGTTTGGAGTTTTGTATTTAAACAAAACTTATTTTTAGATTTAATGTCAAAAACATAGATATAATATCTTTCATGTATATTTGATTCTATCCACATACAATATGCTTCAAAGTTGTTTCAATATCATGTTTTTGTATTTACATGTGTTTTGGAAAAATTGGATTTCCATTTCAAAAATCCAAGTTTGGAAAAATACAATTTTTGGTTTAAGGCAAATTTTTAATCTCACAAAAATGGTCAAATTGTTTAAAATATGTGTTGAATTTTTGTCACACATATTTGTATATCAAAGATCTAATAAGAACTGATTTTTGTGGAATTTATGTGATTTTATGGGATTTAATTAAAGATAAAAACTCAAGTTTTTGAATCCTAAAATGACTGTACTGGCTGTCTGCCGGTCGACCGATGTAGAAGTCGGTCGACCGGGCCGGTCGACCGACGTACGCAGACGTGCATGCAGCCATGGGCTGGTGGGCCGGTCGACCGGGCGGTCGACCATCCAGAGAGCTCTGCTCTCTGGAAATGGCCCCGGTCGACCGGGCCGTTGACCGGCAGAGAGCTGCTGCTCTCTGTATCCAGTCCCGGTCGACCGGAGGCACAACGGTCAGAAATTTGGCCATTGGGCTGGTCGACCGAGCGGTAGACCGGAAGGGCAATTTTGCCCTTTGCCTCTGCCAACGGGCAGATTTGTTTGGGGCTATAAATACCCCCCATTTGAGCTAGTTTTAAACAAGTTTTTAGAGAGCAAAAATTTCAATCTTTACAAGTGTTTAACAACAAGTTTTCAAAAGAGTTTTTGGGTTTAAAAGATCATTCTTTATTTGTTTTTAAAGTGTTGGAATTTCAAAGAAAAAGTGTCTTTTGGGAATTGGTTTTTGATCTAACTTTCAATATCTATTTGGAGTTTTTCAAAGTATTTTTATGTTCCAAACACTTTATTTTCTCACACTTGAGCTTATCTATCTATCCTATATATAGGATCTTTGTTTTGTGGGAAAATTAGTTTGTGGTTGAGAGAGACCACCAAGTGTTGTAACCCTCCTTGATTTGTGACATCCCTCTAGTGAGAGGTGATTGTGTTGATATCCCTCTAATGAGAGGTGATTGTGGAGGTTGTGTTGGAATCCCTCAAGTGTGAAGTGATTATTGTTGGTGTTGGCTTTGAGCCTAATCCCTCTAGTTATAGGTTGATTGTTGTTTTGGCTAAGTGCCTAACCCTCTCAGTGTAGAGGTGTTTTATGTTGTGCCCTGCCTCTAGTGAGAGGTTGTATTTGAGAGAGGAGTTGTGTACTCCCAAATTGTATTTACCCAAATCCTCAGTGGAGATTTCCTGTGTGGGAAGTCCTGTGTAGACGAGTTAGTGGAAATCCTTCTGTGTGAAGGCTGGGACGTAAGCTGTGTGCTCGAACCTCGAAACGTTTCCTTGTGTTTGCGTTTGACCCACTTTCTCTAACTCTCTCTCTTTTTTACCTTGCATTAATTCATATTGTCATATCATTCATATATGTTTGGTTTGTTTATGTGCCTCACTTGTGTTCAACCAAGAGAGCTTCATATAACACCTCAACTCTTATTTAGAGGAATTTAGAGGAGATAGTCCAATGCCCTTCACCCGGAATTCGCCTACACTCTTTGGTTACACTAAGTGTGTTGCATTAAGTTTTTAATTCTGCATCATTTGTACATTAGATTAGCCTTACACCTATTCACTCCCCCCACTAGGTGTACTTTCACTTTATACTCCCGTTCTCGTCGTCATTGGTAATATTGATGTTATGATTGCAGAGAGTACCGGGGTGGCTCAAGTGGAAGAGCCTATAATGAGCACTGGCACAGAGAATAATGAACTTCAAACTTCAACAGCTGAGTCGAGTCTCATGAAGTCTATCCCCATGGTTGTTGTCTTAGAGGCTACCACAGTAACAGTCTCGGATGTGCGGATCATGACCTCAGCATTGACAGAACCTGCTATTGGCCTCGCCTCTGCGCCAAGTGAGATGGCTCCCGCCTCTACGAACATCGGACGCACAATCATAGAAAGGGGGTCCGGGAGTGCATAAACAGAGCTAGCTCCAGCCATGGATATCATGGAAGAATTGGCTCATCAGATGGTACAATAATTCCTCACTTCCATGAAGTCCTGCATCGAATTAGTTCTTTCCGGGGGAAGTTCCTTCAAGTTTGCCCGAATACTTCTTAAAAATCAGATCGAGAACATCTGTTATACTGGAAGCTCGGAGTAAGCTAAGCATATCTGACGCCAATCGAACAACTGGGGATATGCTTGAAGGAACTAAGAACCCTGAAGAAGGCTAATCTGATGGATGAGACCCTGTTGATGTTAAATAATCTCCTCACTACTCAAGAATGCGAACGGAAAGAGATGAAGGAGCAGATGGCTGAGGAGGCTTGTCATCTCAATGATTTCCAGGCCAGCTATCAAAGATTGATTGATGACTGCAGAGAATCTGAGGTTATCACCAAGAACGCAGAGCAAGTTATAGCCAATGCTCAGGCAGCTATCGCCAAGGCACAAGCCTTGATTCAAGTTAATGAGTAGAAAATTGTCGTTGCCAGGAAGAGGCTAGAAGAGATAGAGGCTGCCAAGAAGCGGGTTCAAGAAGATCTTACTTCCCGTTCTTCCAAGTTGGAACTCTTCAAGCACAGCTGGCCTTCAAGCTTGGGCAGAGGTTGAAAAGGCATGCCAGTGTGCGTCAGCGCCTCCAGACCAGATTTACTCTTTGGCTGAGCAGGATTAGCCCTCTTCCTTTTGTATCTCCCTTTTTTGTATTTCTTCCTTTTTTTGTAACACTCCACTTATTAAATAAGAGAGTGTTGGTATCACTTTTATCATTTTGAAATAAATAATAAAAGTTATCAAATTTTGTCTCTTCTTTGTTCCTTCTTTATGTTTGAGAATCAGCAGACTCTTTGTTGTGTCGGAGAACACAACTCTCACAGACGCGATTCTTAACCATTGTGGAGACGCAGTTCTTAACCATTTGCTGAGACGCGGCTATGAGTTGTAGAAAAAAACTCAGGCAACAATGAGTTGTTGGTGAGACACAACCCTAAACTATAGGGGAGAAGCGACTTTGAGTTGTTGAAAGATGCAACTCTGAATTATTGAGAGACGCAGCTCTGAATCGTTTGGAGGACGCGGCTTTAGATTGTTGAGAGACGCGGCTCTGAGTCATTTGGAGGACGCGACTTTAGATTGTTAAGAGACATGGCTTTGAATCATTTGGAGGACGCGACTCTAGATTGTTGAGAGACGCGGCTCTGATTCACTTGGAGGAAGCGGCTCTGAATTGTTAAAGGGAATGTAGGCTTGCGCTCTTCAACTTGCTGGAGAGGATGCAACCCTTGATTTGTTGAAGGACACAGACTTTAAGACACAATCTTGAATTGTTAAGGATGGTGTCCTTATTTTGTTGAGGGAATGCAGCTTTTAGTTTAGGGAAACAGACTTCAAAATGCGGCCCTTGAAGCGTCACTTACAATTTATAGAGACATGAGATCTCGCTCTTTTGAGGCAAAGTCAGCATTGACAGTTGGGGACACGTGTCGTTGGGACTTTCCGGAGAAAAATCCACGTATCTTACTCAGACTGGATTTGAGATTCAAGTTACGAATTAAGGCTATTAATTGGCTTTTAAGAACGGCTTTGATTTTTATGCCGTTAATTAATGGCCATTAGCGAGCCTATAAATAGGCCATGAGCCTCTTAACCGTCATTCATCTTGACTGTTTTCCCTTTATGGGCAGGTGCTCTAAAGAACCTTTAGGGTTCTTAGACTGTCTTCTTCTCCGAACCTGCATCCTGAAAAACTTTTAGAGTTCTTTGAACGAACCCAAAGATATGATGCGTTCTTGCAATCTTCTTCGAAGATTATCACTGTTAAGTGATCTCAAAATCAAAAAGCATCCCCTTTGGTGCTTTCATGGCCGTGTCTTGACAGATGACATCCTCCGTCTAAAGAACTCTTCTTCAGGTAGGAAATGGCCTTTATCATATAAGGCTTTGTTTTCTTGTGGCTCTGTCATCACCAATCATAAAAAGACTGCCTCTTGATCTCTTACTGAAACTTTTAAAACTTTTTTCTTGAAGTTTAGACAGTTAATTTGAGATACATACATCCATGCTCTATCTTCTGATCACTTCTTGAAACTTCTTTCTTGAAGTTTAGACAGTCGACTTGCGATCAATGCGTCCATGCTCTGCAAACGCGATCTTCACGTTAACTGTTGAAACACGAGCTTGTAGATTTCTGAGTCTCAAATTCTTCAGACGCGAGCGTGGTGAACTCTGTGTTTGAGGCCTTAAATGCGAGTTTTGCATATAAGACTCGCGTCTGGAGTTCATGACTTAGAAAATTTTTTAGACTGCTCTTTTGAGCTCTTTAGATGTGAGCGTGACGAACTCTGCGTCTCGAAGCCTTAGGCATCATTTTGATATCTTTAGATGCGAGTGTAGTGAACTCTGCATCTTAAGGCCTTAAACGCGGGTCTCTCATATAATACCTGCGTCTAGAGCTCAAGACTTAGAAAATTTTTGGCTCGCGCCTGCGCCTTTAATATATACCACACGTTTCAATCATCAGATGCAAGTTTAATATTGGACTTGCATTCAGATCTATATTTTCTATCATTGCAGAGTGTGGTAAACTCTGTATTTTGAAGCTTTAGACGCAAGATTCATGTATAAGACTTGCGTCTAAAGTCCATGACTTAAGACCGGCGTCCGTGCTTATGAATTCGTATTTTCTATCTTTGCAGAAATTTAACCCTCTGGTTTTTTCCTTCTTGCAGGTCGTGTCCATAACATTGGTGGTGGTTTCAGTGTTTTTGCCGTGTCTATTGAGGCAGACATGAAATGACTTGTTCGTTCAATGGTGACCACTTGAGGAGTCAGAAATTCTGTCCAAGAGCTAGGAAGATCTGCGCGGTTCTCGATACACATCAAGACATTATTGGACATGATGCACCAGTAAGTCTCGGATCCTTCCTAAACACAATGAGCATGGCGCATCTGAAGGTTACGGGAAAAAGGACGTCACCAATAAGGTCTTGGATCCTCCCTTCACCAATCTTGTTCAAAGAAGTAATAGCAGCGAAAAATCTATGCTCATTGGATGACTTTCTGGTGGCGGAGCTTCCCATTATGCGAAGGATTATCACCTTATGAAGATCTTCGCACCAGTTGGTCAGGTGGAATCAGAATTCTCCCTTACATTTCAACCTCGAGAAACACCATTGTTCTCAAGAGGAAAGGAAGTTGATCCGTTGTTCCCAGCCATAGTCAAGAAGATGAACTTTGTGTATCTTCAATATTTCAAGAAGTGAGTGCAGCCTTTCTCTGAGCAAGAGGGATTTTTTTGTACTTCTTTGTTGTAACACTCAATCTTATTGAATAAAAGAGCATTTTGTATCACTTTCTTATGTTTGAATATCAATAAAAGTGACATTTTTTTTGCCTTCTCATTTGTCTTGACTTCCCTTTTTGCATTAAAAATCAGACAAGTGATTACTTTTGATTTGCCAGGGGTGTGATATTTAAATTAGCAACTCAAAGCAGGAAAATTCTATTTAAGAAATTCAAGGTTACTCTTAGAGGTATGATGTTAACTTGACAGGAGTAAAATAGTTTTTGTGGACATGTCATCTTATGAATGAGAATGTCAAGTGAAGTCCTTACTCCTTCGGGGATTGTGATTGAGTCTATCATTAAAGGTTTAGTATTAACATAATTAAGACTCAGTTGGGGAGTAGAGAGAATATTATTAAAGGTGTGATATCAACCTAATAGTGATTTTAAGTGGACTTGCCATTCTGTTGATGAGAATAACAAGTAAGAATATGCCCGTAGGGGATCTAAGTATTTCTTTACCATCAGAGGTGTGATATTAACTTAACGGATTGGATTTAATCTTATCAGAGATGTGATATTAACTTAACAAGGATGTGATCTAGAGGTGTACTGTTAACTTAGCTCCACAAAAATTTCAATTTCGTTGAAAAAACTGAAGATACCGCTATCATAAGTGTAGCGCTGAACTTAATAGTGGGGGTAAAGCTAGAGGTGCAATTTTGAACTTAGTATTGGTCATCTCGACTTTGATACAGAAGTTCGAGGAAAAGTCATTGTCATAGGTATATTGTTGAACTTAACAATGAACTTGATGCTAGAGGTGTGATGTTAAACTTAGCATCGCTCGTCTCAGCCTCGATATGAAAGCCTGAGGAAAGTGACTGTCAAAGATATAATATTGAACTTGGTAGCAACTTGATCACTGTTAGAGATGTGATATAAACTTAACAATAATTTGTCAAAGGTGTAGTGTTAACATGACAAGAGTTGATTTGCGATATAAGCAATTTTGTGGACCTGCCATTCTATTAAGGAGAATTGATAAATGAAGTTTGAGCTGTCAGAGGTGTAGTGTTAACTTGACAATTTTGAAGACTTGTGACTCCATGTAAGGAGAGCCATCAAGCAGAAGTTCATACTCGCTGATGAGTATTGAAACTTTTCACTATTAAAGGTATGGTCTTAACAATACAATGTTTGAGTTTTTAGCCCTATCACTCTATAGGAGGGAATTGGTAGGAGACTTTGGTGGAAAAATAGAATAAATTATCATAGGTGTATATTAACTTGACAACCCCTATTGGGAATTAAGTGAAATGACTTGGCAGAGGTTTACTATTAACGTGACAAGTCTGTAGTCATTTTGCCAGGAAAATGGACACAAGTATTTTTGTGTGCTACCATTCCGTGCGAGGGAATTGGTAGGGGATTTTTGGCGGGAAAGGCGAGACCAAGTCCCTTAGGATTTTTGGTAAACCCTCTTCTATCAATAAATTATGCCTTTACCAACTATCGTTTGAGTTGGGCTAGCCATGATATTCTCCTCAGCATGATGAGTTATCGGGGACTTATGTTGGGCTTAAAAGCTGACATTTTCCCCTATCCTTAGCCGTCAGAGGCGTCAGATTTTGATAGCCTCTAAAGAAGGGTGACAAAACTAATACTCAGTTAGCTTGTCTTTATTAACTCAATTCTGTGGAGGATTAGATTGTGTTCCCCTGCACTGTCCACCCGCCATTTCTCTTAACCAACTTCTTATGTGCAGATTAGAACTCTTGTGATATTTGATTGTCGATGCTGGTTTCATCATGCTCGTGTTGAGCAGGACATAGTTGTTGATCAAGAATTCTATCGTAGGGGAACACATTTGATACAAGCATCATGCATACTTGACCCAATGATCAGAGGTTTAATATTAATATGATCAAGGGTAGTATTTCTTCAAGAACTTGACATTAATTAACATCATAAGTATATCACTTTTTGGATTTATCGAGTGTTGAGTAGATTAACTCTACCACAAATAGTCCTTCCCACTTGGGTTGGAACTTTCCTTTCGTCTTATGTGTCATTACCATGGGTCTTCTGACAGCCAAGATGACGTCTCTATTCAAAAACTTATTATCAATCAAAATAAGGAGTCAAATTGTGTTTCTCATCTAGCCTATTACTTTACCCTAAGTCATATGCACCTTCGTGACCGTGAAATTTTTGACTAAAGGTTCTTTTACTCTAACTATTATGCCTTATTTATTTATTTTTTATATATTTTTGTGATATTATTCCTTAGTTCTATTAGGCTTTCTAATTTATACATATATGAGCCTTTAGTCGGTAACACCCAAACCAGACGGTCGTAGAGCACCAGGTGAGAAAACACCTCAAGCACTTAAGAACTGAAGCAAATAAGGCCACAAAACTAAGTATTTTTATTTATAATAAGTACCCCCTTTTAGGCGTGAATACTTATGCTTTATACGACACAAATACCCAGCTTAATCAGAAGACTTTTGATATATATAATTTTTTTATATGGCATAAAAGTCTTTATTTTTGAACCCTAAGTGTGTAAGTGCATAGAGTACGCATATTTCATCAAGGTAAAGATCAAGATTAAATTACTTTTTTCAAATTTTCTTCCTAACCCTAGAAATCAAACAAATGATCTTATTTTGATCAAGTATAAGAAATCCTAATTATGATTCTCCTATTCTTTAAAATTAACTTAATTTCTTACAAACAATAGGTCAATATATTGTTTCTTTTTCCAAAAAGTTTATATATATATATTATAAATATATATATATATATATTAAGCTATGTTAATCATGTTAGAACCCTCCCCAACACCTATCTCATCCATTGTCCCCAATGTATGAAAGCAATGAATAGATGCATAAAATAGAATGTAAAAGAGGTAAAGTTACCGATACACTGGGTCGAAAAGACCCATAACCGCTTCATTTACCGGCACCGATTCCAAAAAAGGTTTAAGGCATTGATCATTTACCTTAAAGTCATTCCCATTCTTGGTGTCACTGATCTCTACAGCACCGTGTGGAAACACAGATTTAACAATGAATAGCCTAGTCCATCTTGATTTAGCTTTCCTGAAAAAAGATGAAGCCTAGAATTATTGAGTAAGACTTTGTGTCCAGGGACAAATATTTTCCTTATAATATGTTTATCATGAAAAATCTTAACTCTCTCTTTTGTGGTCTTTGCATTTTCATAGGTCTCATTTCTCAAGTCCTTTAATTCAAAAATTTGTAATTTTTGAAAGTCACCGGCCTTATTCAAATCAAAATTTAGCTGCTTGATTGCTCATAAGGCCTGTTGCTCTAACTCAACGGGTAGGTGGCAAGCCTTCCCAAAGACTAACTTATAAGGAGACATTACTAGAATCGTCTTGAATGCAGTCTGTCGGCCTATAGGGCATATACAAGTTTTATGAACCAATCTTTCCAAAATAAGCTTGATTTGTCTATTGGAGGCCTCAACCTGCCCACTAGTTTGAGGATGATATGGTGTCGGCAACCTGTGAGTTTTGGCATATTTTGCATAAGAGCTTCAAAGGACATCTTGCAAAAGTTAGTACTATTATCACTGATGATAGAACGAGGGGTTTCGAAGCGTAAGAAAATATTCTCTTTGACAACTTTATTATCATTAATTTTACTTGGAATGGCTTCCACCTACTTGGAGACATAGTCCACAACAACCAATATATATTGGTTTCCAAATGAATTAGGAAATGGACCCATAAAGTCGATGCCCCAAACATCAAAGAGTTCTATTTCTAGAATTGGGTTGAGGGGCATCATATCTCGTTTCGAGATCCTTCCTACCATTTGGCATCTAGGGTACGTCTTGTCAAATTCATAGGCATCTTTGAACAAAGTAGGCAAATAGAACCCACTTTGTACCACCTTTTCAGCAGTCTTGTGGGGATCAAAGTGTCCACCACATGCAAGCTCGTAACAGAAAGATAAAACTCTTGATTTCTTTATCGGGAATGCATCTTCTAATGATTTGGTCAGAACAGTACTTGAAAGGATACAATTTCTCCTAAAAGAAATACCAGACTTGAGATAAGAATCGTTATACATCATTTTTAGACCAACGAGATGGAGTTTAGTTTGTGACTAAGTAGTTCACTATATCAGCAAACCATGGTTTCCTAAAGATAGCTAAGAGTTTTTCATCTGGAAAGTCATCATAAATGGGCACTTTGTTGCATGGAGTGTTTGAAATACACGAGAGATGGTCAGCAACGATATTTTCTACGCCTTTTCTTATCTCAAATCTCGAGATTGAATTCTTAAAGAAGTAAGATCCAACGAATTAGTCGGGCCTTAGCATCTTTCTTCGCCATAAGGTATCTTAGCGCAGAATGATTGGTGAAAATTATGATTTTGGACTCTGATCGGGGAAAAACCGCGCAAAAAAGGTGTATGTTTTGAAATTGATATTTAAAGTGTGCACTTTGGCTTCCTCAATACTTCCGTTATAGCATAGAGGCTAAAACGAGTCGAATCCACAAGGACGGGAGGCGATAGAAGCTTTACCAGTTGATTCGCGTATTTGTTAAAAAGTTCTTCAAAGTTTTTAAAGAATAAAAAGAAAAGAAAAGAAAGAATGAAGTGCGGTGAAATACGAAGAAGTGGGAAACATAGAAAAGAATGATTTTTGTAGTTTTGTTTTTATATCTAAAATAAATGAAAAGGAAAGAAAACTCACGGCTACTAACTACTAATGACTCCATCAACATGCTAACCTCTTAGTGATAGTTGCCTCACATGTATCATTGGCCATCACTAGTCCTTGGTTCAAGAGCGATTCAAAGCATGACCCATATGTAACTCATCACAACCCAACTCAACAAAATAAGTTCAAGCTACACTTAAATCATCAAAACCCAATAAGAGCAAGCATGAAATAAATTAATGTTAGCTTGTTAGAGAGTTAGGAAGTTAGAGTGTTAGATCCATCATCATGAGCCATCAATGGCTCTTGCAAGAGCAAGGCCAAATCGAGGCTATTAGATTCATGTGGATTATCAAATAAGAAGTTAGACTAGTTGGTGGTTAGTAGTTAGTTGCCATGAGAGAAAAGACTAGCTAAACATGTAAAAGAAGTTAGATAGAAAACAAAGAGAGGTAAAAAGAGCACCTTTCATAGCTGATCACCTTCTATTACAATCACTCTTGCATTCCACTCATGTATCACTCTTTCTCCTAATAGAAGATGTAAAATAAATGGAAAATACAAAGAGGAAGAAGAAGAACTAACCTAACCTAAACTAAGCTACAACATGGAATGAAAAACTACTCTAAACTCTGTATATCTTCAACTCTAGAACCCAGGGGGTATTTATAGCCATCAGGGAAGGGGGGCCAGGGGACAACCTCTGGCCCAAAACGTGGCCGTGAAAACGCGACCATATGATGGCTGCGCGCGCGGCGCTTCGAGCCGCGCGCTGTCTTATCTGTCCCCTGTCAGTTCCTGTACCTGGTTTCTGGTTTGCAGCCCCTGATTTTGACAGTATCAGCCTCTTAGGTCAATGTCTATCTTTTAGGCCTTTAATCACCCATTAAATGGTGATTTAGGGTCTTCTTCTTCATTGCACACCATGAACCTAGAATCAAGCAAGCAAAGCTTTATTAGAAGAATTTCATACCAAATAAATATGCGGATGTGATAAAAATTATGCAAAATTAGATACTAATCAGACCCTAGTAAGTAGGGAAGAAATTTCTCTAAAGCAAACAATACTGCTAAGAATTCCTTCTCGGTTGTAGTGTAGTTCATTTATGAATCGTTGAGAGTCCTACTAGTGTAGTAAATCATGTGCTGCTTGTTATTAATGCATTGTTCTAAGACAGCGCCTATGGCAAAATCAGAAGCATCACACATGATTTTGAATAGTTCGACCAATCCGATGTAGATATGATTGATACAGAAATAAGTTCTTTCTTAAGCTTCTCCCAAGAATTTATACATTCATCATTAAAAGTGAAAGACACGTCCTTAGCTAAAAGATTAGTCAAGGGTCTAGCAATCTTACTAAAGTCTTTGATAAATCTTAGTAGAAACTGGCGTATGCTAAGAAGGATCAAATATCCTTCAGCATTTGAGCATGGGAAGCTTAGCTATAACCTCAATCTTGGCTCTATCCACTTCAATTTTTTTTAGAGATTTTATGACCCAAAACAGTTCCATGTCTTACCATGAAGTGGCATTGCTCCCAGTTAAGTGTCAGATTTTTCTCAGCACAACATTGAAGGACAAGTTTTAGATGGTGAAGACATTGATTGAATGAATCTTCATAGATGGAGAAAACATCCATGAAGATTTCTAAGAATCATTCTACCAGGTCAGAAAATAAACTCATCATGCAACATTAAAATGTTGCAAGGGCATTGCACAAGCCGAAAGGCATTCAGCGATAGACAAAAGTCCCAAAAGGACATGTAAACGTCATCTTCTCATGATCCTCAGGAGCTATAGGAATTTAATTGTACCTCGAGTATCCGTCCAGGAAATAGTAATACTCGTGGCCAGCTAATCGTTCTAGCATTTGTTCAATAAAAGGAAGAGGAAAGTGGTCTTTACGAGTGACTGCAATCAATTTCCTATAGTAAATGCAACCTCAAAACTTTGTGGGGAGTCAAGTTTGGACCAACTCTTTATTCTCATTTTTTTACTATGGTAAACCCGGATTTTTTCAGAATTGCATGGATAAGACGGCTATCAGAAATGGGATAAATGATCCTATCGTCTAGGAGTTTCAAAATTTCAATACAAACAACCTCTTGCATTATAGGGTTTAACCTACGTTGCGGGTCTTTTTTGGGTGTTGCCTCTTCATTAAGATGAATGTCATGTTTAACGATGACTGGACTCAATCTCTTTATGTGGTCACAGTCCAACCAATGGCTTCTCTATTTTTTTTTAGAAATTAACATGAAGTTCTCTTCTTCCACGTCAGTCAAATGAGATCCAATTAAGACAGGGAAAGTCTCTTGTTCGCCTAGATAGATGTACTTGAGATGCTTAATAAAGGCTTTCAATTCTAAGAAAAAGGAGGGCTTAGTGGAAGGGGGAGTTAAATTTGCTGACTCCAGACTTGGTGAAATAGGGTTTGACGCCCAATTTATAGTAGACCCGACAATCTAATCAAGGTCAAAATCTATAAACCCCAATTCGAATTCACTTTTAGTTTCTAGTTTCAATTCTTCTCTATGTTCACTTTTGATGTTCAATGAGCTTGACTTCAAATTTTTGGTCTTCTATATCTCGGGATTGCTTTCCTAGGTTGAAAACATTAACTTCTTTAGTCATGTCTCCAAATGTTAACTTCATGGATCCATTCTGACAATTGATTATTTGCATTGGTAGTTGCAAAGAATAGACACCCTAAGATAATGGGAGTTTGCAACCTAGGGTTGGAAACAGGTTGTTTTTCAAGAACTATGAAATCAACGGGGAAGATAAACTCTCCGACCCAAATAAAGACATCATTAATTTCCCCTTTGGAAACTTTCATTGACCGGTCAGGCAGTTGGATGGTGACTTGAGTTGGACTAAGCTCGCCCAGCCCTTGCTGCTGATAAACTGAGAAGGGGAGCAAGTTGATACTTGCTCCCAAGTCAAGTAGTGCATGACTAATTTCAGCTTTTCCTATTGTACAAGCAATGGTAGGACAACCGGGATCCTTATACTTGACAGAGATCAGACCTGACAATAGCTCACTAATGTTAGTGGCTAAAAAGATCTTTTTGGGTATGTTAGTTTTTCTCTTCTTGGTGCATATGTCCTTAAGAAATTTGGCATATGACAGACTTGTTGAATCACATCAAGAATAGTCGCGTTTATCTTAACTTGATTGAATAATTATCTTATCCACGTGTGCATTTTGCTAGTTGTTCTTCAGCCTATTAGGAAATGATACTATGGGCTTGTGCACCTGACTGGTTGGCTTATCCTTTTTAGACTCATTAGATTTGAAAGAAATGGGACTAGATGAGGTGGATACTTGTGTGTGGTTGTGATGAATGGGATTGGATAATGTTGACACTTATTATCAACTTTTTTCCCGATCTTAATGTCTGAACAACATTACATTGATTCAACGGTTGATTCTCAGCCAAATGGGCTTGGTGGGAATTCCTACGATTCGTTACTGGCTGATTGGGCAAGATACCCTTTAGCCTCTCATTCTGTGAACTGGCTAATTGGCTCATTTGAACGTCTAGCCTTGTTATGACTGTGTATGGCTGTTCTGTATTGTTTGCATGAGGGACTCTCTCAAAATCAGTCATTCTCTTCTCAAGTGGAGGATTTCGGAATGAAGATTGTGGAGTTTGGTTGGGAAAGCTTTGTTGATAATTTGGAAAATTAGGTCGATAGTTGAAAGAATTGTGATGGTAATTTGAAAATTTGGGTTAATAATTGGAATGTTGGAAGTGGTTTGAATGGTTTAACCTTGAGTGGTCATTATTATTTTGGCTCCATAAAAAATTCGGGTGATTTCTCCAGCCAGGATCGCGCGTTGGTGCGTATGAATTATTGTTGGGCCTTGAAAAGGCCACATTCATCAGTTCAAGAAATTGTTGCTGAGCTTGGAACACTGGACGCTCCTTAAACACATGATTCATAATTTTATAGTAAGTACAACTTGGAGTTGGAAATTGGTTTGGGCTGACTTGGTTGACTGAAACTGGTTCCTTATTTCTAAATCTTCTAGTCTTCTTGCTAAGTTTGCTATTCTAGCCTCGATAGCTATGGATGATTCGATTGAATGAAAACCTCCTTTTGAAGAGATAGAGTTTGAATTCCTAGAGTTTTTATTATTTGGCTTCCATTGGATGGTCTTTTCAGCTAGATTCTCATATAAAGCCCATCCTTCATTTTCATCTTTTTGTAAGAATCCCCCTTGGCACATGATTTCTAAGAGGGTCTTGGTTGAGTAGTCTAAACCGTTATAGAGAATTTGACATTGTCGCCATTTCTCTATTCCATGGTGAGGACATTGGACAAGGAGGTCTTTGAAGCATTTAAAGTACCTCCAAAATGGTTCACTAGGTTCTTACTTGAACTGCATAATGTTCTTCCTAATGAGAGCGATCTTATGGATTGGATAGAATTTCTTCAAAAAACCTTGATGAAACCATCCCACGATGTGATAGAGCCGGCCGCTAAACTATAAAGCCATTTCTTGGTTAAGTCTTTAAGAGCAAATGAGACAAATATTAACCCAATAGCATTGTTTACAAGGTATGGGATTTTCATCATTAAACATACTTCCTCAAATTTTCTTATGAAGAAATACACATCTTCGAACTCTAAGCCATGAAACTTAGAGAGTGTGTTGATGAACTGAGGCTTGAGTTCAAAGTTGTGCTCAACAACTGATGGAAGTTGGATGTAAGATGGAAGTGAGGTTCTCATGGAGTAGAACTTATCTTGCAAAGATGTTGGTTGAGCTATAACCAGATCTGGTTTTGGTTCAACCTTAGGTGGTGATGTGTTTCTAATTAACCTAGATAAATTTGGGTCTCTCGACCATACTTCTATACACAAACACTACCACAACAAGTTTACCAATAGTCAATGTGAAAAAGCAAGCAAGCCTAGTCTAAGGTAAACCTTGAACCTAGACAACTCCTAACTGGTTGATTGTCAACAGGAGGTATAATGCAGAGTCTGACCATAAACTAATCAGCCAGGATGGGGCAAGATTGGTAGGAGATATCCGTGCAAAAGCGACAGGCCTAATTAAGCCAAACCACTAGCCTTCGGGGTTTCGCCCCTCAATCCATGTCTTTTGACACTGATTTGGCAGGAGTCAAACTCTAACACCTTCCCCATTAGGATAATCTCCTAATGAGTTCGAGATGTCCCTAAGGTCAACGTCTATTAGATTTTAAGTTAGGCTTAGGCTGTGCGTGTTTGGAGATGGTTTGTGGGCTAAGTAAGAGTAATGACTTCCCTACCTTATCTTGTGTTGGGTTTTACCGTTAAGATTGATTGTGTAAGTGTGCAAGTATAAAGCAAGTAACAATTAAAAAGCAAATAAATCATCAAAGAATGTTTCTATGCTAGGTGTTATGCAAACATACCTTGTCTCCAGCTTTTTTCAACAGCAATTGAAAAGGAAACGTAATTAGAAAAATGTCTATAATTCAAGTCTAAAAGTTTTTTAAGAATTAGCAATCAATCAGATTACTGTTGGATTAAAATTAGGGTTATGTAAATATTAGAAATAACACTTGCAGAAACTATATTTTTGCAAAGCAATATATCCTGCAAAAAAAAAGTTTTTAGTAGTCCAAAAAGAAAGCTTTTGCACGACAATCTCTTGGAATTCTGCTTCCTACATTCTAGAGTAGGGGCACAGAATAGCAAGTCTTCTTCTGTAATGCTTGAACGCTAAATATGATTTCTTTCACTCTAAAACAGAACACCAAAATTGTTAAAAAACAAGTACACTGTCTCCTTCCCGGTAACGACGCCAAAATTTGATTGTAAAAATGTGAAAAATTACCGCGTAGCTTTGGGCTAACGAGTCGTGTCCACGAGGAGGAATGCGATGAAAGCGTTTTGATGTATTGTTTTAAAAGCAAAGATTAATGTTGATTTTTTTATTTTTTTTAAGTTGAAAAGAAAAATGGAGTGTAAAGAGATGATTTAAAGAAAACTTGAAATTTGGAAAAGGTTTTGGAGAAGATGGTTTTTTAAAATGCTTTGAGAGTGATTTTTTTGTGATTTAAATTATGGAAAAGAATCATGCTCACTAACCTTCTACTCAACTACTTACTTATCTCAAGAACATTTTGGTGCATCACTTTTATTATAGGCAAAAGCTTTAGTTTCTTTTAATATTCAAGCAAAACAAATAAGATGATTTTGATTTAAATCTTAAAGCTTTTCTTAAAACGATATTAAAAATAGAATATTAAACCATTAAGCTAAGGAGCAAGTATGGAATAAAAATGATTTAGAAATAGTTGTGTTTTAAATGTCCAAGTTTAAAAGAGAAACATCTTCATTTGCTTTCAAGAGCAAAGTTTAACTTAGGCATTATAATGATTCAAGAAAGTTACTTTCATAAAAACCGATCAAGAGAAAGGAGGTAGAGGAGATTGATTAGTGAGCCCAGAAAATTGATTTAGCTACTCATGTCTATGATAAAGTAAACAATGAAATGAATTGAAAGCATAAACATACCAGTAAAGTTTGAGTAGAGATAAGCAATGGCGAATCCCCCTTTAATTGTCACTTCAATGGTCAATTACACACTCTTTTCCTCTCTCACTTATTTCTGGTGAACTACAAAAATAAAAATGAGATACAACTTCCCATAAACTATCTAACAATAATCCTAAATCTTAAAATAAAGCTAGAAAATTAAACTAGTCTTCGGTCGCTTCTTCAGTAAACTTCTTTCCTTTTATAGGCAAAACCCCAAAGGGAAAAGGAGTAAGGAGATAAGGGAGAGAATGCTCCCCTTATCTCCACCAGATAACCATAGAAATGCGGCCTGGATGTGGCCATTTGGCCACATCTAGGGGGAGAATTGCTGGCGTTTGGTTTTATCTCCTTTTATTCGACAGATTATCTGTTTGATCTCTGGTTTTGATCTGACCCTCGGGATCCTCAAGCTAACCGATTTAGCCTGATATGCATTAATCTTCAGCTGGAATCATGGCTATCCTCCTGAATATTTATCTCTTCTTTAATTTAGATTTAAATCAAAATTAAAGCGGGCTTTTGGGCTCAATTTTCTTCCACCTCTATTAGTAATGGGCCTGCATTTTATTAAACAAAAATAAGACTAAATACATGATTTATTAGACAAAAATTATGGGAATGTGACATTAGATATGCAAAATAGGTTCCAATCAATAGGTATTGACCATAATGACTCAGTGATGATTTTTCAAGACTGGTCATATAAAGGGAATAAGTTTCATTATAGGATCTTTTATGATCCTATTCATATTGCGAATTGTAATTATGTACATAGAAAAGAGGTTAATAAATGTGGGTTTCGTGAACCACCACATTATCTTGGTGGGGTAGCAACGCTTGACCAATCCGATCACCGCTAGAACCATCACTTTTAGGTAATATTTTTCCTTCTTTTCTTCTTTTTCATGCATCTATGCATTCATTCTTACATTAAGGACAATGCATGAGATAGGTGTGGAGGACGGTTCTAATATAACATAGGTTTCTTTATTTAAAATAAAATAATTAACATTTTCTTTTCTTAAAAAAACTTTTTTAAAAGAGAGCAATATTTTGACATATTTTTTGTAAGAAATTAAGTAAATTTTAAGAAAAAGGAGACTTATAATTATGATTTCTTATACTTGGTCAAAATAAGATTATTTGTTTGATTTCTAGAGTTAGGAGGAAAATTTAAAAAAGTAATTTAATCTTGATTTTTACCTTGATGAAATATGTATGCTTTATACACTTACACATTTAAGGTTCAAAAGCAAAGATTCTTACACCTTATATAAAAAGAAAAAAAAGAGAAAAAATTATAAATTTATATCAAAAATTCTCTGATTAAGTTGGGTATTTGTGCTTTATAAAGCATAAGTATTCACGCTTAGAAGTTGTCAATATAATAAAAATCTTAGTTTTGTGGCCTTATTTGCTCGAGTCCTTAAGTTCTTGGGGTATTTTCTCACCCGGTGTCCTAAGACCGTCCGGTTTAGGAGTCACCGATTAAAGGCTCGTTACATAGGCAGATTAAAAAGCCTAAGAGAACTAAGAATAATACAACCAAAATATAAAAAATATATAATAAGGCATAAGAGTTAGAATTAAAGAACTCTTAGTCAAAATTTCATGATCATGAAGGTGCATATTACTTAGGATAAAGTAATAGACTAGATGAGAAATAAGTTTTTGAATATAGTCTAAATTTAGAAATGAAAATTTTGATTTTTCTATAACTTATAGATTACTTGAACTCTTATAATAATACTTCAAATATTTTTTCTCTTTTCAAAATACTTTTCAAAAATACTAACATTTTTTTTTCTTTGTGGATTTTGTGGGTGTAATCCACTGAAAATCCTCACTTGACAAAATTCATCCTCTAGGGGTAACTTAGAGGTTTAACAGCTTGTTGTACATACTTAGTGCAATCGAATAACTTGCGAAAGTGGTCTAATAATTTCTTAGAATTAGTTTTAATATTTTGCTCCAGGGCGAGTAAAAGATATGCGTAGGGGTGTGATCGGTTATATATATTTGTCACATTCTCATATTTAATATCAAATAAAACCAATATTTAGTTTTATTTTTATTTAATAATGTGCAAGCCCATTATTAATGGAGGTGGAAAAGAAATGAGCTCAAAAGCCTAATTTAATTCTGATTTAAATCTTAATTAAAGAGGAGATAAATATTTAGGAGGATAAAGATAATTCCAACTGAAGATTAACACATATCAGGGAGGATCATATTAAATAAAACTGGTTAATTTGGATTTATATGAATCCAAATCAGTTAGCTTGAGGATCACTGAAGATCAGATCCAAACTAGAGACCTAGTAGCAAATTTAGCCGGACAAAAGGGGATAAAACCAAATGATTAACAATCTCACCTTGGATGTGGCCATTTGGCCACATTCTTCTTATCTCTTTACTCTCTCCCCTCTGGGTTTTTGCCTATAAATATCAGGAATTTTGCTGAAGAAGGGAGCGATTAGGCAGAGAAGGATTCTTAGGCTAGTTTTTATTTTAGGTTAGTATAGGTTTTTATTTTTCTTTTTATTTAACTTTTATTTCTTTGTAAGCATAGTTAGACTGAGATTCATGTAAGTAAGAGAGAGAGAGAGAAAGGAGAGAGAGAGATTTATGTTGAGAGTGACACCGATGTAACCTCCTCCTTTCTTTCATCATTTCTGCAAGCATAAAAAGGTAACTTGTTTATATTTTTCTTTATTTTTATATTCTTCTTCTCTTTTCTACTTTATCTCTATTGATTTTTGGTGAGTATTTAAGCGATCTAGTAGCATCAGTATAGCCTTGTTGTGTGTTTGCCACCGATATTTCTGAAAAACACCTAGAGGGGGGTGAATAGGTGTTAATGCTAATCTAATGATCTTTTTAAACAAGTAAGTATGAATGATGCAAACGGTCACCCAAAATAAGAAATTGAAGCCGTATTCTCCGTGAAGGGCTCTAGAACTTCTCCTCTTTGATTCCTCTAGATTATGAGTTGAGGCGCGCAATTGCTTTCTTGTTGAGATGAGTAAAGACCGAAAATGCAAGTAAATGAATGAGAGCAATAATGAAGAACAAACAAGTAATATCACAAGTTAGGAATGTAAACAATGGAGAGCAAAAAGGAAACCAAACGCAAACACAAGTAATTTGTTTCGAGGTTCGAGCCACTACTCTACGTCCCCGCATTCACCACTATGAAGGTTTTCCACAAGATCCTCAAAGGGAATATCCGCACCGGAACCTTTACACCCAAGGGGATTACAATTGATTTACACAAGACTGGAGTACCCAACTCCAACCAATCCAACCTCTACACAAGAGGGATCTTAACACAAAGAATTACAAGTCACTTGGTGATCAAAAGACCACAAACTCTCTCTTACAACTTCTTATAGAGTGAAGTATGATTTTTGGCTCAAGAAGTGAAGTGAGAAAAATTTCAGTTGTGAAGAAGTAAGAAGAACTTGTAAACCAACTGAAAACTTATGCAAATGAAAGAACTTTGAAAGACAATGCAAGTAAACTTTCTTCTCTTTTGAAAAACTTGAAACAATGGGAATTTTTCTTATACAAAACAAGGGACCAATGACCTCAATTTATAGGGATTGGATAAATGCAATTCATAAATGATTCTAGGTCATTAGGGTAGAGTTTAGCCACTAGGAAATAAGAAATAGCTTTAGGAAATATTAAAAACAAATTAGATTCCAAGAAAGAGCCGTTGGGGCATTCTAACGGCTGTCGGTCGACCAGGCCGGTCGACCGACAGGCCACATGGCAAAAGAGTCGTTGGCTTCGGTTGACTAGTCCGGTCGACCGCTGGCTAAACAAAAGGAAATTTTTGAACTGTCGGTCGACCAACAAAACCAGAGAGTTAGGGTCTAGCAGTCGGTCGACGGTCGGTCGACCGCAAGTCTGTCGGTCGACTGACCCGGTCGACCAGCAGACGTGCACAAACATTCACGCTCAAGGCCACAAGGCCCGGTCGACTGACCGGTCGACCGATCTGGCCTGAAATAGATCCGGTCGACTGTCCGGTCGACCGTAAAGGCTTGAAATAGAAATTTTTGAACTTTGAATAATTTTTGAAATATCTTTAAATGGCTTGAAGTTTAAGTAGCATGCTATAGAGGATGAATTACATGTTTTAAACTAGATATAAAAATTTGAAATATTTGGTAACATGTATATCAATCAAACATGCATCGAAACCAACAAACCAAAAACTTGTATTTTGAAAAGTGTATTTGTGTGTGTGTGTTTTCTTGAGCACAACTTATCATACCCCAACTCTTTAACATGCTACATCTTACAATAATTCTAGGTGACTACAAGATCTTCAGTTTGGGCTTTTCCATATGCATAGTTAAATATCATGAATCCTTGATCCCGAATTGAGTCAACTTGAGTCAATCACCACCTTCCTTTAGGAAAGAAAACATTTTGAATCCTTAGAACCCTGAAACAAACTTAAACACTAAAATATGATTAGTAAAAATAACTATATATGTTTTGTAATCATCAAAACTCTAAAACTGGGTGATTGTAACCTTGGGCCAACAATCTCCCCCTTTTTGATGATGACAAAACATATCAGTTATTTAACAAAAAAAATGAAAAGGAGCTTGAAAGCTCCCCCTCAAAACATGCTATATATTAACTTTTAAAAAAAATAAAGAATGGCATGAAAAAAAATAAATAACCATATCAAACAAATAGAAAAGGAGCTTTGAGATCATGCTATATGAAATGCTATAACTCAAAAGTATTTACTCAAAAGTATTTCTCCCCCTTTTTGTCATGCATCAAAAAGGGCAAAAGCTACAAACATTTTTGAAGAGTATGTGAAAATTTTATGAGTCCATAACACAAACGTTTAATTCACCACAAATAAAGGAAACTCGATTATAATCTAGTGATTTTATGAAAATATCGGCAAGTTGAAAATCGGTAGAAACATAATCAATTTCAATATCACCTTTCTCATAATGATCTCGAAGAATGTGATATCGAATGTCAATGTGCTTTGTTTTACTATGTTGATTTGCATTTTTAGTCATATGTATAGTACTAGTATTATCACAAAATATTTTAACATGGTCAAAATGCAAATCATAGTCAAGGAGAGTACGTTTCATCCAAAAGACTTGTGCACAACAAGCTCCCGCCGCAATATACTGCGCCTCTGCGGTTTAGAGGGCTACCGAATTTTGTTTCTTGGAAGACCATGACATAAGGCAATTACCGAGAAATTGACATGTTCCACTAGTACTCTTCTTATCCACTCTACAACCCGCATAGTCGGCATCCGAAAAACTCATCATGAAAAATTGTCCGGTCCTCGGATACCACAAACCCATTTCAATTGTGCCCTTAAGGTATCTAAAAATGCGTTTTACCGCAACCAAATGGGACTCTTTAGGGTACAATTGAAATCGAGCACAAAGACACACACTAAACATAATATCCGACCTACTGGCCATTAAATATAACAAACTACCAATCATGCTACGATAGAGTTTAATGTCTACATTTATACCTTTCTCATCCTTGTCAAGCTTTGTTGTGGTCGCCATGGGAGTTTTTTCTTGTCTTAGCCCCTTCAAGCCCAAATTTCTTGATAAGTTCCTTCGTGTACTTGGCTTGATTAATGAAAATCCCATCCTTTCTTTGCTTGATTTGGAGACTGATTAGTCACTAATATTGCACATTTATTATCATATTCTCCTACTTATTATAGAATAAACTCTGCATTTTTCTAATTAAATGTTTAATTTATTTGCAGGCCCATTCCTAAAGGAGAGTGAAGATAAATGAGCCCAAAAACCCATCAAGTTCTGAATTAAATCAGAATTAATTCGAACTTAGTAAATCAGGGCAGATCAGGTCGGTTCAGATCGGTTGAAAATCAGTTAGAACAAATCCCTACAAATCGATCGGTTGAAGCCAAGGATCAAAGGCCATTTCGTCAAAATCCCGGACATAAACTGCAAATCCAGATAAAGATAAATATAAATCGAGAAACCGGGGAGTACCACCAACAGGGTGTGGCCACCTGGCCACACCCTGGCCGCGGAAAGGCAGCCAAAGCCGGCTTTGTTGGTGAGTTAGGGGGAGCGTTTGCTCCCCCTATCTTCATACGCTCCTATAGGTTGGGTTTTGCCTATAAATACTTGGATTTTCAGAGCCTCCAGAAGACGACCATGTAGAGATAGGATTTAGTCCAGTTTTTCATTCTTTGTAGTGTAGGTTTTTTTTTCTTTTCATGTAATTTTTAGTTTTATTTATGTAACTGAGAGGAGAGACGACTTTCATGGAGGAATGAGAGCAAGCTTGTACTGAAGGTGACACCAGTGTAAGTGATCTTTTCTTCCATTGTTATTTGAATCGAATCGAGGTTTCTTTTTCTTTTCTATTCTTGTTTTTGTTCGCTTTCTTCTTTTGTGTTTGTGGATCCAAATGAAACCGATAGCCTCGAAGTTGCCTTCTCCTTGCAAGTGCCATTGATGGCTTATGAAGATGGACATCCATTTCTATGGTAGTATAGCTCGCCCCTTCATTTCATAGTGTAAATCGGGAATGGGGAAGATCTCATCTGCCATGCTTCGCTCGTCTTCAAAGAAAGGTACATCGTCGATACGGGTGAAAGGTAAACAGGCGCCAAAGAGGTAAGTATGTTTTTTAGGTTTTAGTTTTTCTTTCTTTTCTTGTAACTTTTAGTGTAGACCACCAACACCATAATCACCCAAATCTCTTTCACTCTTTCATTTTCTTTGTACATATCACTTTTATTTTCTCCATCTTCTTATTCTACCACTTTCTTCCTCACTTAACTTTAACCTAATTTTTCCTTTTTCTTTTAAAGAACTAAAGAAGAACTTTAACCATTAATTGTAGCCTAAAAGAAGACTTGCTAAACAAGCTTCCATCGCTAGTCCCTCCTTGTGGATCATGACCCGCATAGCCACTTGCTATTGCGGTAGAATTGAGTAACTTGCACTTTTCATTCTTAGTTCTGAAATTCGTATTTTTGTGTGCAGGTAAAACTTCAATCAAATTTTGGCGCCGTTGCCGGGGAGGGACGGTAAGTTACTCTCTTTAAAAGTTTACATTTTTGGTTAACTTTCTTCTTTGTTTTTTTTGTACAGATTCAACAATAAGGACTTCTTGCTGCAGTGGACATATAAGTGGCCTTGGACTCTACTCAAGAAAGCAAAGCCAAGAAGCCCTCAGATTTGCTACAGTCCTATGGCAAACTGAGTGAACTACTAACCTGTATTTTTTGCAGGTTGGCTGAATTGCATAGTTAAATATCTGTAGCATTTATTTCCTTATTTGACTCACTGTATATATATTTCTAACACAACAGTAAAATGATGATTGTAAATGCTAAAAAATAATTTAGACTTTACATTTAGGCACGTGTCTATTTCATTACATTTTCTATTTACTGTTGAAGAGTGCTGGAGCAAAGGTACGTGTGCATAGCATTTAGTATAAGAACACTTTTGGATTGTTTACATTACTTAAGTGTTGCTTTTCTTGTACACTGCACTAAATCAATCTTAAGGGCTTGTCCTATAAATAAGATAAGGTGGGGAAGTCATTACCCTCCCTTAGCCCACAAATAATCTCCTCACTCACTAACCCAAGACTAACTAAAAATGAGTGGATGTTGGCCCTAGGGACATCTCGGACTCAATTAGGAGATTATCCTAAAGGGGAAAGGTGTTGGAATTTGACTCCTGCCAAATCTGTGTCTAGGAAGGGGATTAAGGGCCGAAAGCCCGAAGGTTGGTGGTTACTTAATTAAGGAACGTCTTTGATGGATAACCTCCTACCAATCTTGCCTCGACCTGGCTGATTAGTTTGTGGTTAAAGTCTGCATTATACCTCTCATGGACAGCCTAACCAGTTAGGAGTCGTCTAGGTCATAGGTCTACTCTAACTTAGTTTAGAATTTTTTTCTTTTTATTTGCTTGTTTTTTTTTTCTTTGTTTGTATTTTATTGTGTGAAATGGCTTATAATAACAATTTTTCCAATTTTAATAGTAATCCATATTACACACCGACCTCTTTTTCGGATATTACCAACCCGGCATATCATAGCTTTAACCAACCTAGTGTGCCGGATTGGTCTTATCCGAATCAATATAACCCATGCCCCCAATCTTACAACCATAATTTCCAGAATAATTTCAACTCTTCACAGAGTCAATGGGGATTCACCTCCCCCGAGTCCAATTTTCAACCAACTTGTCCTCCTTATCCACCTTGTCCACAATATTTTCAAGATTCATACTCAGTTCCACCTGTCCAAAATAGAAAATTATCAATTTTGGAAATGAGTATGCGTGAGTCCAAACAAAAATCACAAAATCTGATGGACTCACAAGTTCACCACCAATTCCAAAACAACACTTCATCTTTTCAACAAAATGATGAACTTATCAACTATGAAAAGATGCTTGAAGCCATGACTCAGGCTCAAAACGCTCGTAATCATGACATAGATATGATGGTCCAATCTCTACGTTCTCACCGTTTGGCCAGTTCTGATGTCAGTAACCATTCTGTTAGAGCCGAAGAGTCATGTTGTTTTGGAACACAAGGTTCCATTTCAGCACAATCATTTGAACTTGCCCAAACTCCAAATTTTGAAAGTGACATTGACAGTTTGGCAAGTTATCCCTTTCCTGAAATTGAACTTGAAAATGAATATGATCATGAACCTCAACTTAGTGATTCAATTTTACTTCCTGATTCAATTATGACTCTGGTGTCTTCACTTGATTTCAATCTTTTTCCCGAGTCAACATTGGATCCTGTGCCAATTAATAATGAAATTGAATCGCCCATCTTTGATGATCATCATATTGAACTTGACCAATTTTATAATTTTGAAAGTCCCATTGATAAATTGGCAAGTTCTAATTTTTATGACATTGAACTCAATGAGAAATGTGACCTAGATTCTCAAATCTGTGATCCAGTTCAAATTCCCGAATCAATATTGACTCCTGTTTTGTTACCCGACTTGAGTAATATTTTAGAGTCAGTTTTGATTCCCACACCTATCATTCTTGAACTTGAATCACCAATATTAAGTCACATTTCATTATTGGAAAATGAATATGGACTTGAGTTTCAACTTCTTAATTTGGACCCACTTCCTGAACCAATCTCGACTCCTGAGCCTTTACTTGACTTAAGTCACTTTCCTGAGTCGGTATTAGTTCCCGTACTTCCTAAGTCCAAGTCAATCATTCTATCTTTTCACACTCCATTTTGGGACAAGGCGGTTGTCAAATTTGACTCCGAAATTAATTATGGAATTTGGAAATTAGATGGGGTTAAATTTTTAATAAAAATTCTTCATGGATACATCATTTTAATGGGTTATATTAAAGAGATTTTTGGTGGGTTCCTCCGAACTCCATGCAAAGTCGATTGGGCCGCATTTCGTGGACCAATCAGACCACCACCGGAACCACCACCTTAAGGTAGTATTTTCCTTCCCTATCTTCTTTTTCATGCATACATGCATTAATTCATACATTGAGGATAATGCATGAGATAGGTGTAGGGGAGGGTCTAACATAACTTAGGTTTTTCTTTTTTTAAAAAAAAAATTCTTTACTTTTAAAACTTTTTGAAAATAGAAACAATATTTTGACATATTTTTTGTAAGAAATTAAGTCAATTTTAAGGAATAGGAAAATCAAAATTAGGATTTCTTAAATTTGGTCAAAATAAGATTATTTGTTTGATTTTTAGGGTTAGGAAGATAATTTGTCAAAGTAATTTAGTCTTGATCTTTACCTTAATGAAATATGCATACTTCATACACTTACACACTTAGGGTTCAAAAATAAAGATTCTTATGCCTTATATATATAAAAAAAAATATCTATGAAAGATGAACAAATCTAATTATTGATTAGTTAGGTACTTTGGCTTAAGCAAGCCTTAGTATTTATGCGAAAGATGATTAGATAAGTTTGAGAAAAAAAAATATAAAAATCCTCTAATTAAGCTGGGTATTTGTGCCTAATAAAGCATAAGTATTCACGCATAAAAGGGGTTCATATAATAAAATCCTTAGTTTTGTGGTCTTGTTTGCTCGAGTCCTTAAGTCCTTGGGGTGTTTTCTCACCCGGTGCCCTAAGACCGTTTGGTTTGGGAGTCATCGATTAAAGGCTCGTTACATGGGCATATTAGAAACCCTAATAGAAATAAGGAATAATACCACAAAAAATATATAAATAAATAAGGCATAAGAGTTAGAGTTAATGAACTCTTAGTCAAAATTTTCACAGTCACAAGGAGCATATGACTTAGGGTAAAGTAATAGACTAAATGAGAAGTACAATTTGACTCCTTACTTTAATTGATAACAAATTTTTGAATAGAGACTAAGTTTAGGAATGAAAAATTTAGTTTTCCTATAACTTATAGATTACTTAAATCTTACAATTATATTTCAAATATTTTTCTCTTTCAAAATGCTTTTCGAAAATACTAACTCTTTGTTTCTCTTTTCTTTATGAATTTTGTGGGTGTAATCCACTGAAAACCCTCACGAGACAAAACTCGTCCTCTAGGGGAAACCTAGAGGTTTAACGGCTTGATGTACATGCTCAGTGCAATCGAGTGATCTACGAAAGTGGTCTAATAATCCTTAGTATAGTTTAGTTGTTTTGCTCGAGGACGAGCAAAAGTTAAGTATGGGGGTGTGATTGGTCACTAATATTGCACATTTATTATCATATTCTCCTACTTATTATAGAATAAACTCTACATTTTCCTAATTAAATGTTTAATTTATTTGCAGGCACATTCCTAAAGGAGAGTGAAGAGAAATGAGCCTAAAAGCCCATCAAATTCTGAATTAAATCAGAATTAATTCAAACTTAGTAAATCAGGGCAGATCAGGTCGGTTTAGATCGGTCGAAAATCAGTTAGAACAAATCCCTACAAATCGATCGGTTGAAGTCAAGGATCAAAGGCCATTTCGTTAAAATCCCGGACATAAATTGCAAATCCAGATAAAGATAAATACAAATCGAAAAACTGGGGAGCACCACCAACAGGGTGTGGCCACCTGGCCACCTGGCCACACCCTGGCCATGGAAACGCGTTTCCGCGGCTTTGTTAGTGAGTTAGGGGGAGCGTTTGCTCCCCCTATCTTCATAAGCTCCTATAGGTTGGGTTTTGCCTATAAATACTGGGATTTTCAGAGCCTCCAGAAGACGACCATGCAGAGATAGGATTTAGTCCAGTTTTTCATTTTTTGTAGTGTAGGTTTTTGTTTTTCTTTTCATGTAATTTTTAGTTTTATTTATGTAACTGAGAGGAGAGACGACTTTCATGGAGGAATGAGAGCAAGCTTGTACTGAAGGTGACGCCAGTATAAGTGATCTTTTCTTCCATTGTTATTTGAATCGAATCGAGGTTTCCTTTTCTTTTCTATTCTTGTTTTTGTTTGCTTTCCTCTTTTGTGTTTGTGGATCCAAATGAAACCGATAGCCTCGAAGTTACCTTCTCCTTGCAAGTGCCGTTGATGGCTTATGAAGATGGACATCCATTTCTATGGTAGTATAGCTTGCCCCTTTATTTCATAGTGTAAATCGGGAATGGGGAAGATCTCATCTACCATGCTTCGCTCGTCTTCAAAGAAAGGTACATCGTCGATACGGGTGAAAGGTAAACAGGCGCCAAAGAGGTAAGTATGTTTTTTAGGTTTAGTTTTTCTTTCTTTTCTTGTAACTTTTAGTGTAGACCACCAACACCATAATCACCCAAATCTATTTCACTCTTTCATTTTCTTTGTACATATCACTTCTATTTTCTCCATCTCCTTATTCTACCACTTTCTTCCTCACTTAACTTTAACCTAATTTTTCCTTTTTCTTTTAAAGAACTAAAGAAGAACTTTAACCATTAATTGTAGCCTAAAAGAAGACTTGCTAAACAAGTTTCCATCGCTAGTCCCTCCTTGTGGATCACGACCCGCATAGCCACTTGCTATTGCGGTAGAATTGAGTAACTTGCACTTTTCATTCTTAGTTCTGAAATTTCGTATTTTTGTGTGCAGGTAAAACTTCAATCAGAGACCAAGGAAGTAGTTAAGCTCGCCCATCATAGACATCTCAAATTCCTCCTTCATGCATGATTCAAAAGCTTTGCAAAGAGTTTCATTAGTAGAGCCAAATATGATATCATCGACATATATTTGAACTATAAGCATATCATTTTCAACATGTTTAGTAAATAAATTAGTATCTATTGTTCCTTTAGCAAAACCATTTGAAATAAGAAATGAAGAAGTCTTTCATACCAAGCCCTAGGGACTTGTTTTAAACCATAAAGAGCTTTGTCTAATTTGAAAACAAAATCCGGATGTGTAGAATCAACAAACCCGGGGGATGTTTAACATACACTTCCTCTTCAATAAATCAATTTAAGAAAGCACTTTTGACATCCATTTGAAAAAGTTTAAAATCTTTATATGAAGCAAATGCAAGTGTCATCCGTTTGGCTTCAAGCCATGCTACGGGTGCAAAAGTTTTCTCAAAATCGATAACTTTGACTTGAGTGTAACCTTGGGCCACTAACCTAGCTTTATTCCTAACAACATTGCTAACTCATCCAACTTGTTTCTAAAAATCTATTTAGTACCAATTGTTGGTCTATCATGGGTTCTAGGGACAAGATGCCTAACTTGGTTGCGCTCGAATTGATTGAGCTTCTCTTGCATGGCAAGCAACCAATATGAGTCTCCCCGGCTTCGAGGATGTTCTTTGGTTCAAAATGAGAAATAAATGCATAGTGCCCACAAAGATCATGAAGTTTAGAACGAGTTGTTACCCCTTTTGATACTTCACCTATAATAAGATCCTTGGGATGATGTGGTGTGAATCTCCAATCCTTTGGAAGTGATTGTGATGGTTCCACTTCAACTTCTTGAACTTCACCTTCCCCATCAACCTTTGGTTTGTCTTCTTGTGTAGGTGAATCCTTCAAGGTAATCCTCTCCATGTCTTCACCTAATGAATCTATTTCTACAACATTCTCAATAAACACATTAGATTTCTTAAACTTTACATGTATTGATTCTTCAATAGTCAAAGATGATTTATTGAAGACTCTATAAGCTTTACTAGTGTTAGAGTAACCAACAAAAATAGCTTCATATGATTTTGCATCAAATTTACCCAAATTATCTTTAGTATTTAAAACAAAACACTTACAACCAAAAACTTTAAAATATGAAACATTTGGTTTTCTTGAATAGTAAATCTCAAAAGATGTTTTAGAAGTGTTTTTGTATAAGAAAACCCTATTTGATATGTAACAAGATGTGTTTGCAGCCTCGGCCCATAAGTATTGAGGGAGGCCGTATTCACTTATCATTGTCCTAGTCATCTCTTGTAATGTACGATTTTTTCCTCTCAACTACTCCATTTTGTTGTGGAGTTCTAGGACAAGATAGTTCATGCTTAATTCATCTTCTTCGCAAAAAGTGGTAAAGGGTTGGTTATTGAATTCACCACCTCTATCACTTCTTATTCTTAAAATCGAAGAATCGTTTTCCTTTCAACTCTTTTCCTAAAAGTTTGAAAATATGAAAAGGCTTGATTTTTATGTTCTAAAAAGAAAACCCAAGTAAAACCAGAAAAATCATCAACTAAAACGAAAGCAAAACGATTCCCACTTAGACTTTTGGTTTTAGTAGGACCAAACAAATCCATATGGATCAACTCCAAGGGTCTTGATGTCATGATATCCTTAATTGATTTGAAAGAGGACTTGGTTTGTTTCCCAAGTTGGCACGCATCACAATTGCGGTCCTTTTCAAAATTCAAGTGAGGAATACCTTTCACCATTTCCTTGTTATTTAATCTAGATAGATGGTCAAAAGAAATATGGCCTAATCTCCTATGCCATAACCAAGAGTCATCATTGAAGGCATTCAAACAAGTAGCATTGCATTGCATATTAGGCATATCAATCATGTATACATTGTTTTCATGAAATCTGAAAAATATACATGCATTAGTTTGTCTATCAATTACACTACAAGCTAAGTTATCAAAAATCACATTAAAACCTTTATCACAAAGTTGACTAACACTCAAGAGATTATGCTTGAGGCCATCAATTAAAATAACATTTTCTATTATAGGAGGTGTACCAAGTTTAATGTTACCTATACCGATGATTTTTCCTTTGGCGTCATCTCCGAAGGTGACGGTGCCACCTTCATGGTATCTTGATAGGGTTGCAAAGTTGTCGATGTCCCAAGTCATGTGCCTTGAGCAACCACTATCAAGATACCACCGCTCCCTACGACTTTGAGCTTTGGAGTGTACCTACATCATGTAATAAATTTGTTAACTTTGGTACCCAAATTTTCTTGGGTCCTTGAATGTTAGCATTATGAACCCAAACATGATTATGTGAAGCATTTATCCTATCATAGCAAAATTTAACCAAATGACCCTTTCGGCCACAATAAGTGCAAGCATAAACTTTACCATACATGAATGCTTGATGAGTGTGTGAAGTGTGGACATGTTTAGGGTGTTTAGCATGAAGTGAGTGTGAAGGTTGTGATTTATGAACATGAGTGTGTGTAGCATGTGATTGTTTCTTTGGGACATGTTTCTTAGGAAACATAGCCTCTAGTCTAGATTTATCAAATTCACATCTTTTTAAAACTTCTCCTAATGAGTCAATTTTCTTCTTTAACATGAAAATCTCATTTTCATCAACTTGTGAAAGTTTACCTTTGCAAGAAATTTTATAGACATCAAAATCCTTTTGAGTAGAAGTGAGAGTTGAAAACAATCATCTTTCTCTTTTGTGAGAATACAAATTTTGTGGTTAAGTGATTCATTTTCCTTTTCATTTTTAAGTATTTCTTTTTGAGAAAAGCATAATTATGTGATAGTTGTTCAAAAGCTTCTCCTAATTCATCTATAGATAATTCACAATCTTCA
Source organism: Agave tequilana (assembly GCA_038442645.1). Classification (NCBI taxonomy): domain Eukaryota; kingdom Viridiplantae; phylum Streptophyta; class Magnoliopsida; order Asparagales; family Asparagaceae; genus Agave; species Agave tequilana. The sequence continues at coordinate 49,272 of JAVJIF010010871.1, read as the reverse complement.
ATAGATGTTTCGGAGATTACCTTGCTTGTGCTTTCATTAGCCATGAAACACATGTTGGCGGTATCAACTTCCTCATCAGATTCACTCTCCGAATCCAAGTAGCCTTTAAAGCTTTCTTCTTGTATGGCTTCTTGGAGGTGGAGGGTTTGCCCTTGTTTTTCGGACACTCCGCAACTATATGTCCCGGTTTCCGGCAATTGAAGCAAATGATTTTCTTCTCTTCTTTACCTTGGCATTTCCTTCTATTTTGAAATTTAGCCTTGTTGTACATCCTCCGAACGTTCTTCACAAGAAGAGAAAGATCTTCATCATCATCTTCCTCATCATCTTCATCAGAGTGGTTGGAAGAGCTTTTGAAAGCAATTGCTTTCTTCTTTGGAGGAGCCATCTCTTCTCTTACTTTTCTTTCCATCTCATGGGTCTTGAGATTCTCAATGAGACCGATGAGCTCCATTTCCTCCTTGTCACTGAGCTCCTTCAAAGTTGTGGCTTTGACTTTCCAAGATGGAGGGAGTGCACGGATGATCTTCCTCACTTTTTGGTCGTTGTCAATGCCGTCACCTAAAGAGGAAAGGCCGTTAGTAATCTTTGTAAATTTAGTAACCATATCATCTATGGTTTCATGTTCTTGCATGGAAAAGTTTTCATATTGGGAACGAAGAAGGTCAATTTTGGCCCTCTTTACTTGTGAAGTTCCCTCATGAGTGACTAGTAGGTGAGTCCAAATCTCATATGCAGATTTGCAGTGAATGACTCTAGCAATATCATCGTCTTTAAGAGCTTGAAGCAAGGCATAGTGTTCCCTAGCATTAGCGTCAAACTCTTTCGTGGCAATCTCGGACCAAGTGTCCTCATCACCAAGGGGTACGCTAAATGGTTTGATCACCGCCTTTGCAACCCGGCTCCCTAAGGATTGCAAAAACACGATCATCTTAACCTTCAATATGGGAAAGTAAGGCCATCAAACTTGGGTGGGGTCTTAATACCTTTGGCCATTTTTACTAAGTATATGAGGATGAAATATGAAAAGTGTGATTAGCAAAATAGGATTTCTCTAAGGATGTTAAGCCAAACCTAGAGACCAAAGCTCTGATACCAATGAAAAACACCTAGAGGGGGGTGAAAAGGTGTTAATGCTAATCTAATGATCTTTTTAAACAAGTAAGTATGAATGATGTAAACGATCACCCAAAACAAGAAATTGAAGTCGAATTCCCCGTGAAGGGCTCTAGAACTTCTCCTTTTTGATTCCTCTAGATTATGAGTTGAGGCACGCAATTGCTTTCTTGTTGAGATGAGTAAAGACCGAAAATGTAAGTAAATGAATGAGAGCAATAATGAAGAACAAACAAGTAATATCACAAGTTAGGAATGTAAACAATGGAGAGCAAAAAGGAAACCAAACGCAAACACAAGTAATTTGTTTCGAGGTTCGAGCCACTGCTCTACGTCCCCGCCTTCACCACTATGAAGGTTTTCCACTAGATCCTCAAAGGGAATATCCACATCGGAACCTTTACACTCAAGGGGATTACAATTGGTCTACACAAGACCGGAGTACCCAACTCCAACCAATCCAACCTCTACACAAGAGGGACTCAACACAAAGAATTACAAGTCACTTGGTGATCAAAAGACCACAAACTCTCTCTTACAATTTCTTATAGAGTGGAGTACGATTTTTGGCTCAAGAAGTGAAGTGAGAAAAATTTCAGTTGTGAAGAAGTAAAAAGAACTTATAAACCAACTGAAAACTTATGCAAATGAAAGAACTTTGAAAGACAATGCAAGTAAACTTTCTTCTCTTTTGAAAAACTTGAAACAATGGGAATTTTTCTTATACAAAACAAGGGACCAATGACCTCTATTTATAGGGATTGGATGAATGCAATTCATAAATGATTCTAGGTCATTAGGATAGAGTTTAGCCACTAGGAAATCAGAAATAGCTTTAGAAAATATTAAAAACAAATCAGATTCCAAGAAAGAGCCGTTGGGGGCATTCTGACGGCTGTCGGTCGACCGGGACGGTCGACCGATAGGCCACATGGCAAAAGAGCCGTTGGCTTTGGTCGATTGGTCCGGTTGACCGCTGGCTAAACAAAAGGAAATTTTTGAACTGTCGGTCGACCGGGCCGGTCGACCGACAAAACCCGAGAGTTAGGGTCTAGCAGTCGGTCGACGGTCGGTCGATCGCAAGTCTGTCGGTCGACTGACCCGGTCGACTGACCCGGTCTACCAGCAGACGTGCATAGACGTGCACGCTCAAGGCCACAAGGCCTGGTCGACCGGCCGGTCGATCGATCTGGCCTGAAATAGATCCGGTCGACCGTCCAGTCGACCGTAAAGGCCTGAAACAGAAATTTTTGAACTTTGAATAATTTTTGAAATATCTTTAAATGGTTTGAAGTTTAAGTAGCATGCTATAGAGGATGAAATACATGTTTTAAACTAGATATAAAAATTTGAGATATTTTGTAACATGTATATCAATCAAACATGCACCGAAACCAACAAACCAAAAACTTGTATTTTGAAAAGTGTATTTGTGTGTGTGTATTTTCTTGAGCACAACTTATCATATCCCAACTCTTTAACATACTACACCTTACAATGGTTCTAGGTGACTACAAGATCTTCAGTTTGGGTTTTTCCATATGCATTGTTAAATATCTTGAATTCTTGATCCCGAATTGAGTTAACTTGAGTCAATCACCACCTTCCTTTAGGGAAGAGAACATCTTGAATCCTTAGAACCCTGAAACAAACTTAAACACTGAAATATGATTAGCACAAATAACTATATATATTTTGTAATAATCAAAACTCCAAAACCGAGTGATTGTAACCTTTGGACAATAATTTCATGATGATGATCTCCTCCTCAAAATTCTGTATTATTTCATTTTTGTTCGTCTTGATGATGTAATGCGAACAGGGACTGAGCTTGATCTTATGGATTATGCATTGATCGCCTCTGAAGCAAGGTAAATGTGCCAACGATCTAAGGTAAGTCATAAACTGGAAGAGATTGGTAAGTTCTTTTCGTTTTTCTTTCTTTCTTTTAATCTTTTAGTTTAGATCACTACCATCTCCTAACTCTTTTATTTACTCTTTTTAATTTCTTTGTATAAAATTATTTTCTATTTTCTCCACCTTCTCAATCTACCACTTTCTTCTTAACTTAACTATAACTCTTTTTTATTTTCTTTTCAAGAACTAAAAGAAGAACTTTAACAATTTCAAGTGAACTAAAGAGAACTTGTAAAAAGCTTCCATCGCTAGCCCATTCTTGTGGATCATGACCCGCATAGCCACTCGCTATAGCGGTAGAATTGAGCACTTGCATATTTCTATTATAAAATTCTAAAATTCTGTATCTTCTGTGCAAGTTCCAACTTAATCAGTCCCCAAACTGTAACGGCCAAATTCAAATGAAGATTTGGTATAGATATAAGGATTCACACAACTGATTCGATCACCTCATCCTATCTTCATGCGTCGCTCGGGATTCGAATCGATCGAGGACTCCGGCTTGGAGGTTCTGGAAGCAGCTATGTCTTGCTCGCCTGTTTGGTGCTGGGGAAGATACATGGCGTGACTGTTGGAACATATTTCGATGAAGACTTTGTGAAGCATTTCATTTGGAGCTCTAACACACGACGAATCAAGAGTTCTTCATGATCAAGACTGCCCAAAGAGAGTTAATATGATGTGGTTTGTAATTGTGTAATAGCATGTAAAAAGCCTTGATGCACACACACATATCATAGTCCATTAGTCGACTAATACCTATCTCAAGTCGACTAATCACTTGTGTAGTCGACTTGACCCAACTCCTAGTCGACTAATCCTGTGTCTCAATTTAGACCCAACTCTCTATTTGTGCATTAGTCGACTTAACAGTCAAACATAGTCGACTAATAGCATTTGTAATCGACTAATCCCTTGCCCCTAGTCGACTAATAGCTGGTCCAGTCGACTTATAGTTAGTTGCAGTCGACTTGATTCAGTTATCCAGAAAACTATCATTCGAGCTTATCTTGACCTAGTCGACTAATACCTAGACTAATAGTAGGAAATTTGCCTTGTATAGTCGACTAACTCAAAAGGCAAGTCGACTATAGGCAGTTTCTGACTGTTGGACAGTTTCTGACTGTTGGTCTTTTGTGCAACGTTTCCCAACGTTTCAATCATTCAAAGGCACCTGTAACTACCCCAACTACTCCTAGAGTGCAGCTATATAAAGGGTGGTTAATCCAAAGGCCAAACAACAATCCAAAACTTCAGTTTTCTAAGATCAAATTCTGCCAAATCTGAAAACTATTTTTCCAACTTCTGTTCTTCACCAAAAGTCATTTCCATTGTGAAGTTCTCTGAAGTTTCTCCTATACTAGACCTTGTCCACGTTCATACACAATACCAAGGCTTATAGGAAAGTTGTAATACTCAAAGCAAGCATTGTACACGGGTGGCTTCTTGTTGTAGAGGCAGTTGTACAAGGTGAAGTTTGTTCTCTTGGTGGAAGAGAAGGTGTTCTCTTGGTGGAAGAGAAGGTGTACACATTTGGCAAAGGGGATTTGTCAAGTGGTGTGCATGGTTGTGATTTTGGGTGTACAAAATCAAGGATAAAGGAAAATCTCAAGCGGGTGGCTTGGGGACTGGATGTAGGTCACGAGGACCGAACCAGGATAAATCTCTCGTGTTTGCGTTTGTTTAAACTTTTCTGAGATTTGATTTCCTTTACTGCAAGTTTATTTATTTGTTTAACTTAATCCTTCTTTGTTAGTATTTGTGTTGACTTGGTATTTTAGATCCATAAGTGCCAACAGAGAAAGTTCCGCATTTGGCATCATCTCGGGACCAACAATTGGTATCAGAGCGGGTCTCTGTTGGAACATATTTCGATGAAGACTTTGTGAAGCATTTCATTTGGTCAACATCAACAATAAGGATGGCAACGGAGTTTTCATCATCCCAATTCAAGGAAGGACATTCTACACAACGTCCACCGCTATTTGACGGATCCAACTACAACTATTGGAAGTGTAGAATGAAGATATACTTGCAATCGCTCAACTACGAACTTTGGAACATCGTTGAAGCATCGTACACCAAGCCAACAACCAACTACAACGCTTGGAGTGAGGATCAAAAGAAGAATGCGAACCTTGACGCCAAAGCGATGAATGCCTTGTTTTGTGCCTTAACCAAAGAAGAGTTCAACAGAGTGTCAACAGCCACTTCTGCACATCAAATATGGCATACTCTTCAGGTAACACACGAAGACACAAGTAAAGTTAAAGAGTCTAAAATATCTGTTCTTGTCCACAGGTTTGAATTATTCAAAATGGAGGAGAATGAAACCATATCCGAAATGGTAACAAGATTCACCGACATTACCAATTCCTTAGCATACCTTGGAAAGGACTACACCCAAGTTGAAAGAGTTCGTAAGATCCTTCGTGCACTCACACCAGAATGGGAGAAGAAGACAACAGCAATTGAAGAAGCCAATGATCTCTCAACTTTGTCGTTAGAAAACCTAATCGGTAATCTAATGGCATATGAAGTGCAATTGGAAGAAAGAAAGAAGGAAGAACGACAACACCACTAAAAAAAGAAAGAACTTGCTTTTCATGCATCCTCCGACACGGACGAGTCCGATGACGATGAAGAGGAGATGGCAATGCTTTCAAAGAAATTCAGGAGATTTCTTAAGCAAGGTAAATTCAAATGCTTTAATTGCAATAAACCAGGTCATATGAAGATGAATTGCCCTTTGCTCAAAAAGAAAGATAAATACAAGAGCAAAAAGTTCAGAAAGAAGAAAAACTACGAAGCATCATCAGAATACAGTAATTCCTCTTCCTCGGATGAAGAAGAAACCACTGAACGTGTCAACCTATGTTACATGGCACTAGAAGATGATGAGGTATCATTTTCTGAACTTTCTGATGCATTTCATGAATTGTTTATTGATCTGAAAAATGAAAAATTGAAAAATAAAGTTTTATCAAAAGAAAATGAAAACTTTTAAAGGAAAATTCATGTTATGCTTTACAATAATCTTCTATAAATTCTCAACAAGATGAGTTTGAAAAAGTCATATCATCTTTGAAAAATGAAAATGAGAAGTTTATAAAAGAGAACATTTTTCTGAAAAAGGAAACTGAATGTTTGAATAAAAGGATTTCTATTTTAGATAAAGATATTTCAGTTTTCAAAAAGAAATATGAAGATCTTTTGCAAAATGTGACTAAGTTCAATAAAGGAAAAGAAAATTTGAATGATTTATTATCTTTTTAGAAGTTGTCACATGATAATCATTATGGTATTGGATATAATGAAAAGTCTTCATATGTTAGTAATCCATATGTGAAAAGAAAGTCTAATCATGTTTCAAAAAGAATTAAGACAAAGTTTATATGGATTCCTAAGAATTTAAGTTTTCATGATAAAAATACATATATTGCTTCATACATTCATGATATATGTGATTCTTGCAACTATGTGTATATTAACAGGTGAAAACCAAATTCAAAATAGATTTGGACTCCTAAAGGTTAAATATGTTCTTTTATAATTGGTACCATCTAACGTTTATCTTGCAGGTGCCATATAAGAATGTTGATAAGAACATATATATATATATATACATATATATATATATATATATATATATATATATATATATATATATATATATATATATTTACTAATATATTTGTTGCAGGGGGAGAACAAAGTCTTTTCATATTTGTTATAACCCAATTTCTGCAGGGGGAGGAAAATATAACATATTTTCTGCAGGGGGAGCACTTGTGCACACAAAGCGTCATCATCAAAAAGGGGGAGAATGTTGGAACATATTTCGATGAAGACTTTGTGAAGCATTTCATTTGGAGCTCTAACACACGACGAATCAAGAGTTCTTCATGTCAAGACTGCCAAAAGAGAGTTGATATGATGTGGTTTGTAATTGTGTAATAGCATGTAAAAAGCCTTGATGCACACACACATATCATAGTCCATTAGTCGACTAATACCTATCTCAAGTCGACTAATCACTTGTGTAGTCGACTTGACCCAACTCCTAGTCGACTAATCCTGTGTCTCAATTTAGACCCAACTCTCTGTTTGTGCATTAGTCGACTTAACAGTCAAACATAGTCGACTATTAGCATTTGTAGTCGACTAATCCCTTGCCCCTAGTCGACTAATAGCTGGTCCAGTCGACTTATAGTTAGTTGCAGTCGACTTGATTCAGTTATCCAGAAAACTGTCATTCGAGCTTATCTTGACCTAGTCGACTAATATCTAAACCTAGTCAACTAATAGTAGGAAATTTGCCTTGTATAGTCGACTAACTCAAAAGGCAAGTCGACTATAGGCAGTTTCTGACTGTTGGACAGTTTCTGACTGTTGGTCTTTTGTGCAACGTTTCCCAACATTTCAATCATTCAAAGGCACCTGTAACTACCCTAACTACTCCTAGAGTGCAGCTATATAAAGGGTGGTTAATCCAAAGGCCAAACAACAATCCAAAACTTCAGTTTTCTAAGATCAAATTCTGCCAAATCTGAAAACTATTTTTCCAACTTCTGTTCTTCACCAAAAGTCATTTCCATTGTGAAGTTCTCTGAAGTTTCTCCTATACTAGACCTTGTCCACGTTCATACACAATACCAAGGCTTATAGGAAAGTTGTAATACTCAAAGCAAGTATTGTACACGGGTGGCTTCTTGGTGTAGAGGCAGTTGTACAAGGTGAAGTTTGTTCTCTTGGTGGAAGAGAAGGTGTTCTCTTGGTGGAAGAGAAGGTGTACACATTTGGCAAGGGGATTTGTCAAGTGGTGTGCATGGTTGTGATTTTGGGTGTACAAAATCAAGGATAAAGGAAAATCTCAAGCGGGTGGCTTGGGGACTGGATGTAGGTCACGAGGACCGAACCAGGATAAATCTCTCGTGTTTGCGTTTGTCTAAACTTTTCTGAGATTTGATTTCCTTTACTGCAAGTTTATTTATTTGTTTAACTTAATCCTTCTTTGTTAGTATTTGTGTTGACTTGGTATTTTAGATCCATAAGTGCCAACAGAGAAAGTTCCGCATTTGGCATCATCTCGGGACCAACAGTGACCTCGAGGACGTCGCAAGTTGACCACTACAATATGGTATGATTAATAATTTAGGAAAATAATTATTTGGTTTTAATTGTTTTTCCTCTTAATAATAATAATATATAATTAGGCCCCCTGAAAAATATACCACAATCTCAGTGGGGCCTACCACATACCTCCTGTATAAAATGCCCAATAACGCCCAATTTTTTCGTTGCCCAAGGAGTGCTCAATTTTGTTCTAAATGCCTCCCAAACTCAATTCGTTGAATGGCTTGTTTGGCTGCTGTAAGTGACCGTAAGTTGTAAGTGATAAACTCTTTTACAGTTGTAAGTGTGTTTTACGCAATTAAATTTTGTGGCATTTGGCTGGTAATGTCAAATTATGAGTGGGAAAGATATTGTATTTTATAGTTTTTGGTTAGTAATGTGTAAGTCGTAAATGAAAAAGTTGAACAAAAAACTAACTGTTTAGTGATTTAAACATATTAAAGTTTAAAAATAGTAAAATAATAAAAAAGGTAAATATGAAAAATAATAAAAATTTAAAATAAATAATAAAAACAATAAATATTAAATATATGAAATATTAAAAATACTAAAATATTAATATTAAAATATTAAAAATATTAAATTACTAAATATTAATAGTAATCTAATATTAGTTATTAAAAATATTTAATATCACAATCTAATGTTAAATATTATTAAACTCAATAACTAAAATATTAGATTTCAAAATTAAAAAATTTAATTTAATAATTAAAATTATTAATTTTATATTAAATGTTACTAATCTAGTAATAAAAAGATTCTAATAATATAAATTATTAGAATAATTAATAAAATAATTAAAAATAATTTCTCATTATTTAAAAAGATTAATCTAATAATAAAAAAATAATATATTATAATTAATTTTTTGTAATACAAATTTGCGTGACCTCGAAATTAACTGTTTGTGCTGTAAGTGGGCTACAAGTAGAATTTGAATGACCACAAAATTAACTGTTTAGGCTGCAAGTGGGATGCAGTGAGTATTTTATGATTTACGATCCCAGACAAACATCATAAGTGATTTTGCTGCAATTACATTTTATCACTTATGAGCCAATTACAGGAAACAAACATGCCACAAATTGCAAAATGAGAACGAGGAAATTAGGGTTAGGTTTCTTCGTCGCGGTGGTGATCAGAGCTCAGCGCTGATTCATCATCATCATCGAAGGCGTACATGACGCTGGTGTACAAAAATGAGTTCCTTCTCAGAGTTTGGGTCTTTAGGAAGTCGATCTGAGCAACCAGATCCAATAAGGACATGGTGGTTCTCGCCTCCGACGGTGTCTCCAATTTTGCCAAGAAATTGCTCCAGGTTAATTGCTTTGCCTCCTCTCTCTCTCTCTCTCTCTCGCATACTCTAAATGTTAGATTAATAAAATTTGCATCTTTTTGCACTTTTTGTAATCTTAAATGTCTCTCAAATTCTTTTATAATATTATTCTTTTACTTTCGACGATTATCGTTGTTTGATTTAGTATTAGATTCAGCAATGCCTATAGATCTTTCTAAAAAGATCTTTTTGTAAAAAAAAAAATAGAAAAAACTGTTATAATCCATCAGAAGAAGTTCTGGTGTATCTTAAAAGATACAATGATGCTAGAGACATCAATTTAATTAAGGAAATAACCATATAACTTGATTATCAGTAGGAATAGGTTGATGCGACTACCTCATTGAAATCATGGTCAATGTCACTATGATAGTTGGAATAACTGTTAGAGGTTAGTGCGATATTTTGACTTATTTGGGTTGATTCAAGAAGTTTTGGGTTCAGCCAAGCACTTAGTCAATTTTCAGTTTACAATTTTCTGTGACAAGATCAGTTTTGAATGGACGATTTGAGCATGTGCAGTCTTTTTTTGGCTCGATTTTCAATACAAAAGTCGTAGAGAATCATTTCAGCTATATGTCACGTGTTTAATCACTCAAATTGGAGCTGTATTGAAGAAGTTACCCCAGTCAATACCCTATCTATTCAAATTCTGGGTGCATGAATCTACATGTGGAATTTCAAAGAGTTATGACCTTTTTACTGATTTTGTGAATTCTGAGTTCTTATGCATGCATGAAAGTGGGAAGATAATGATAAGGACATATAATGTTCACTCAATCTTATAAATAGGCGTGCTCCTTATTATTGAGAGGCAAACAATTGGTAAGCAATTGGCTATTCTTGATTCTAGGTTACAAGTGTGTTCCACTTATTTTCTCTTGAGCGATGAGAGTGTTTGAGTGGATGAGAGTTTCTCTTTCTTACTTGAGGAGGGCTTTGGCATTTAGTTTATATAAAGTGGGTATATGTGAGCTATGTATGACGGAAGTTGGTGTAGTCGAGGGTGCCGTGTACCTTATACCTTTTTTTTCTAGATTCTGAAATAATGAAGCCAACTTCAAGCTCCAAGCTCAACGGTTTTTCCCATTTGTATTTTTCACATAAACCTTGTGTATATCTGTGTTGCCATATTACATTAATTTAGGTATGTTGATAATTTTATTGGTTATTCCAAGTTCCATCAAGAACAAGCATCTGACGGCGATGTTTTGATTGTGAATGCTAACAAAGTGGTATCAGAGCTTAGTTGGGGTGTTCGGAGTGACTGAAGAGAAGACAATGTCGGTGGTATGAAGGTTGAGTTGAAGGCATTGGATGGGCGGACCAACTTCACTCAATGGCAGTAGTAAAGATGAAGAATATTCTTATTTAACAAGATCTCCACATGTGCATATTGGGCATCAAGCATAAGCTCGAGGAGGTGACCATGGAGGCTTGAAACAAGGCGGATCTCAAAGTGATAAGCTCCACTGAGTTACATCTTTCCGATGAAGCCACATATAATGTCATGATGAGAAGACTACAAAAGGTACATGGGAGAAACTTAAGAGCTGTACATAAGAAAAATGCTTTTTAATAAGCTGTTCTTAAAAGATCAATTGCTTAATCTTCATATGTAGGAAGGAGGTAATGTTATGGAACACCTCAACGAGTTTAATCATTGTGTGAATGATTTGTTACGGGTGGAGGTCAAATACAAAGAGGACATAGTTTTTCTTTTTGCTATAGTGATTATTGTCATCTTTTAAGCATTTTCGGACCATACTCATGTTTGACAAGGAGACTTTTCGATTTGAAGAGGTTGTCAAAGACATCATTTCTCATGTCAAGATGAATAAGAGCATGGGTGATGACAAAAGAAATGAGGCCTACTCATCAAGGGGTTGAATGATTTATCATCGGGACTGATCAAGGAAAGAGGTAACAAGTTTGACAACCGCGAGAAGTGAAGATCAAAACCCAGGAGCCATAAAAGATGTAGAATGCTATTATTGCCATAAGGTCACTTTAAGAAATAATGGAAAAAGTTTAAAGTTGATCAGAAGTAAGAGAAGAACTCGAAAAATACCACTACGGTCAGAGTTACCACGGAGAACAATGCCAAACTTCTTTCGGTTTCTTCAGGTAACAAAATTTCAGATTCATGAATTCTTAACTCGGGTTGTACTTTTCATATGTATGCAAACAGGAAGGTGAAGTCCTCATGGGGAACGATGCTACTTGCAAGATTCTTGGCATTGGCTTTGGCAACATGCGACATGTTCCATCTTTAAAAAGGAATCCCATTTCTTTGGGCACTTTTTATCCAAATGGCTACACATATTTTTCAGGTGGAGGTAAGCTTAAAATTTGTGAGGGCTCGATGGTGATTATATGAGGGGAGCTTCCAAACAACTTGTATAAGCTCTTGGGAGTGTTTCCATTGATTTAAATCGGAGAAAACTTATAAAATTTGTAGAACTTTACAAATAATAAAACAAAGATTACAAGAATTCTCTACGGAAAGATTCTGGGAAAGTGTGTTGGTAAGAGTCTGGTTAGTGCATGACCACTTTGTCCCCTTGTTGAAAGCACTTTTATTTAAAACTTGAAAAATAAAAACTTAATTTTTCTTGTAAGCTAGATCTCAAAAACTTGAATAAATCTTGTTAAAAACTTCTTCTCAAATGATCCATATAAATAGGCAATAGATAAACACATTTAGAAGAGAGTCCAGGGCTTAATCAAGAGTGATTAGGCCAAAAGAAGAAAAACTAGCCCTTTAAAAAAGACAGAACACTGTCATTTTTGAAAATAATAGTCATTACTGTAGTAGACCCATGCGGCCGGTCCACCAGCAGCTGGTCAAAACTAACCGTTATAGGTTATCAATCGACCGGGCTGTTGGCCAAAACAAACAATAAGTCCTGACAAATATTCGATCAACCGGTCAATCGGCCAATGGGCAAAATTGAAAACATCAGTTCAGAGAATAGCTCAACCGGGCAGTCAGTTGAAAATGTAGAAAGTCCTGATAGAAAGGTCGGTTGACCGCACGGTCGGCCGATCAACGTGCACAGGAGCCAAATGACCTTATGCACATTTGTTCGACCGAGACAGTGTTCAAAACACTGAACTCAACTGGTAGTCGATCGGCCAAGCCCAAAAGTCAGCAAAAACATAAATTTTGAAATACAAACCATTTTTGAAATAATAATATAAGTATATAAGATGTTTTGGCAATATATGGGTTTCAAGAAAACATGTATATGGATGATTATAAATATAGAAAAAAATATAGAACTTGAATGAATGACTAACTTATGAAAAATAAGTTTAAACACTACATGATCCGAAAACTTGTTTTTGAAAAATGTGTGTATGTATCTACTTTGAGCATCAATTCACCATCAAAACTAAATATACTAAGATCTTACAAAGGAGTTATTTAAGCTTCAAGTCTTTATCAAAGAGGGCTCCTCCAAAATTCACGTTTTGATCATCGAGCTTGAATCCCTTTCTTGAATCAACTTGATCACTTCAAACCTTCTTTTTGAGGAAAATAAGTCTGTAAGCTTATAAATAATAGAACTTGATTAGTACCAAATAACTTTATGTGATTTTTAATCATCAAAATAAAATCGAAGAGTGTACCTTGGGCTAACAATCTTTCCCTTTTTTATGATGACAAAACACAAGAATTATTTAAAATAAATGACAGGAAGAGTCTAGAAAGCTCCTCCTAAAATTATGCATATCTTTCAAGTTCAAAAAACTCATGAGTAAAGGATATGACAATAACAAGCAAGTCATATGCATATAAGAATAAAATTGACAATATAGAACATTATGCATAAACGGGCCAACCTCCTTCCATGCCTCGAACCACTAAATAATTAAAACATTGGAATAAAGATACCAATAATAAATAAATATTGAAAATATTACATAGAAATATGAGAATGGATAAGAGGTATTTGCATAACTCAATCTCAAACGAATAACTCATAAATCTTCTCCCCTTTTTTGTCATATATCAAAGAAAAAAGGATACTAATTATCAAAATCTAAATACCAATTGAAAATAGTACATTTTTAAAGTTTACAACATACCAATTGAAAGTAAAACTTAAGCAAAGTAAAAATTTTCATGAGAAGTGTAAAGATCATAAAGTTAAGGAAAAAGAAAACTAGTAAACTCAAACCATAATGTATCCATCATACAAACATTTAATTCACATTGTATGAAAGAAAATCTATTGTAGTCAAGAAGTTTTGTGTGAAAATATCAGCCAATTAAAAATTGATAGAAACATAATAAATTTCAATATCTTCTTTATCATAATGATCTCTTAGAAAGTAATATCGAATCTTTATATGCTTGGTCTTATTATGTTGATTTGCATTCTTGGTCATATGAATAGTGCTAGTATTAACACAAAATATTTTAATATGATCATAATGCAAATTATAATCAAGGAGAGTATGTTTCATCCAAAAGACTTGTGCACAACTAGCCTCATCCGCGACATACTCCACCTCGGTGGGTGAGAGGGTTACAGAATTTTATTTCTTGAAAGACCATGAAATGAGGCAATTTTTAAAAAAAATGGCAAGTTTTACTTGTGCTCTTCCTATCCGCTCTACAACTGGCATAGTCGGCATCTAAATAACTCATCATAAATAATTGTCTGGCCTTCGAATACCACAAACTCATTCCAATAGTGCTCTTATGTTTTACCGAAATCAAATGAGACTCTTTAGGACAAGATTGAAATCTTGCACTCAAACAAATACTAAGTATAATGTCCGGCCTACTAGCCATCAAGTAAAGCAAATTACTAATCATACCACGATAGAGTCTAATGTCAATATTTTTATCTTATTCATCTTTATCAAACTTGGTTGTGGTAGCCATGAAACTTTTGCTAATCTTTCGATTTTCTACCTCAAATTTCATGATAAGCTCTCTTGTATACTTGGCTTGATTTACGAAGATCCCATCACTCTTTTACTTGATTAGAGTCTAAGAAAATAGTTGAGAGCTCCCCCATCATACTCATTTCGAATTCATTCTTCATGCATGATGTAAAATCCTTACAAAATTTTTCATTAGTTGATCCAAAAATGATATCATCAGATATATTTGCACTATCAAGATAACATTATCTACATGCTTTGTAAATAAGGTGGTATCAACTCTACCTTTTATAAAACCTTTTTCGAAAAGAAAACAACTAATCTTCCACCACGTACCAATTACTCCCAGAATTTATTTGGGGATTTGTGGTGCCTACATTAGAGGTAATTCCACCATCTCAATACCCTATAGACTAAAGTCCAATTTTCCCACTCTTTTTCAATTCTCTCTCATTTTCTCTCAATAAAGCCCAATCTAGGCAAGACCCTTAGGTGCTGGACGTGAGGGATGAGATTTCAGACTGAAAGGAAGCATTCCGGGTGAGTGATTTGTATTTTTGAATATTTTAATTCTTTTTGGCATTTCATCGAACTTGTAGCGTACATTATCTAATATCACCAATTTTATCATGAAATACTTATTCTAAATCCTAATAAAAATATGTAGAAATACCTAAGATGTACCTCCTAATTATCTGAATTTATTTGATTTTATAAAGTATTTATCATTCAAAAACAGAGAAAACAAAACAAAACAAAAAAGAAAATAAAAAGTAAATTAGAAAAGGTACTGTAGCAATAACATTGTAGTATACTGTGGTAGTTACTGTAGCAAACCTGATCCTGTAACAGTCTGATCTAGTACAATAGCAGACCAGACCCATTAATGTAGCAAACAGACACGTTAAGAAAATTAATTGATTTTAGATTTATTTAAATTTAGAAAAAATTGGAAATAAATCCAAAAAATTCTAGAAAATTGTGTAAATTCATACATTGAAATTTTGAATGCTATTAAATTTTTGACAGCCAAATAAATTAAAATAATATGAATTTAATTTAAGATATTCTTTATAATAAACAACTTAATCGAATTAAATTCAATGTAGGTTTCCGAGTTGGACTAAATAACTCAATATTTGGATCTCTGAAAAAAATTCAGGTGAGTGTGTTACCTCTTTTTAAATAAATTATTTTTATTAGTGAGTGTTTTGACTGTTTCATTTTTTATAAATGTTATTTTATATTTAGATTATTGTTCAAGTTTAATTATGGTTCTCCGCACGTTATTCACTGTTCCTGTTCCCATAATATTAAACACAAAATGAATTGTCTTGTGGGTTTTATCTTTTTAAATTAATTATTGTTTATTGAAATAATAATGATCATCATTTAATATTCGTCTATTTAATTGCTCAATAAATTTCTAAACGTTACTAAAATTGTAAAATTCAAAATCTAGTCACGTGTAAATATTATACATTGATTTATTAGTTCATGCATGTATTTGATCATGAGATTAAATTTTTAATGGATAGTTGCTAATTTCAGAAAATTGAATTATTTAAGATTGTTAACTAACCAAATCTATCTTAAGGATATATCTTATTTAATAATACTCAACGTCCAATTTCATTCTCATCTGACTTATCACTGAAGAAAATTGACTCACGTAATATTTAGGTCGCGAATCTTACTCAGTGTCAGTTGCCATTAAGGAAAATCAAGTTCCAATGATATCAGGCAAGTGTACACGCTCTCCTCTTTGTTCTCCTGTTGAATTATAACTTCCTTTCAGGTCTCAATTTCCTATATCCCTCCTTAATCATGTATATTGTAAGAAATGCATGCATTTTAGATAGGATATTGGTCACATAAATGACAATAATCATTGAAGTATAAGTATAAATTTTCTAGCATTAATTAGTAAATGTTGAACAAGTAAGCTGATGTCACCCTATGTGTTTGTACTCACTTATCAGACAGATCTCATGATCACTACTCTGCGATTACATTTACAACCCCATACACTGCATCATATTTGACTAATGAAATCTACCAAGCTGGGTTTACTGAGGGAGACTAGTAGCAGGGGATCAGGGAGGTATGCTTGGAAGGGAGACCCCTTGTGGTTTTGGATGCCATACGTGTTCCTGTGATCATGTAGCTCATGCGCGCACTTTTAGTTGTATACCTGGGTACACCAGACTATTTTCCTCCCTGCTGCTCATGATCCACAGACGTATCATTTTTTGATATACAAATATCCTGTGAGATGGGGCACATGATGATTGCATTAGTTAAGGTAAAAAAACATGTCAGACTTAGGATTATTACTTGTGACATGGATGATCTTGACTACATGACATTCTTGGACCTACCATATTATTTTAACTTGTAATCCTGTGTTCTTGTGATCTTGTGATTAAGTTATACTACAGTACTCGTCCAGGGTGCTTCATGTTCATTATATTCATGTCATAGCATACATGCACGACCTTATTACACATGATCTTTGTTCTATTATTCTCGCTAGTGTTTTATCTGTCAGTTTGTTTTACTATAAGATATATTATTCTTTCATTCCAATGAACTACTTATGTTGCCCCTTTATTTTCATATTTTCATTTTATAGTTCCCTCTTTTCGTATGTGCACTTGTTGGTCCGATTCTGACGAACCTTGTTTTTTAGTACCAGAGTTTGAGGAAACCGGCGAGCCACTGTACGAAGAATCCAGAGAGCTTACTAGGCGTGAGACCGAAGTTCCTTGTTCTTGTGTATTTTGGCAGTTTTTCTTATTATGACAACTCAGTGTCAAATTGTATCTTTTATATTTTTGTCTTGTTGTTTTCTCTGCCATGTATCCAGACAAAAACTATTGCATAGATGTATGTCTTATATGTGAAAATAAAACATCTGGTTGTCTTTTGTATATGTGTGCGAGAATTTGGCTCCTTTACTACAACGTAAGGTATTCACAAAGAGATTTCACTCTTTGTAGGTACCTGTTGGCCATTATCACATACATGTACTCCATATTTTGTAAAGCGGGGGTGACGTGGTTTTGTTGGTATCAGAGCCAAGTTTATTCTGCACCCCATAAAGACAATCAGGTTCACATATAAGAAAGAGCATCCACAACTGCCTGGATGCACATCGTTAGTCTCCTTTTGTGGCCTAAATTCGTATCCTAAAATCCCCCCTAAACTATTACCTATCCGTTCCAGACCACTCATGGCTTGACACGAAAATGTTTTCTCTTCCTCCTGAGTCGACCCAGCCCTAGAAAGCACGGAGATCCTTCGAACCCTGAAGCACATGCTGGAATTCCAACAGGATTTGATGGCCTACTTCGGGCCAGAGTAGAAAGGGCCCAGGAGACTACTGAGCATGCCCTGACGGGGTCAAGCTCAGACCATCCGCCGGCCGAAGTAGGGAACGTCTTCGATTTTTGAAGGCTGCACCCAACTAACTTCTCGGGAAATGAGACACCACGTGAGGAAGAACAATGGCTGATCAAGATGGAACAACTACTGAATACCGTAAAGATTCCTGAGTAAGACCGGGTTGATGTAGTGAGCATCCAACTTACTGATATAGCCCATATCTAAAAGTACTACCTAATCGCACATAAGAGATTAGTGTGTTTACACTAATCTCATATGTGTAAAACCCCTTTCTCAGAATACATACTCAGATATGTATTTTGATTTTTAAATCATATTCTTTTAATTTTCTTTGCATTTAATTTAATTTTATGATTATTTATATCATTGTTTGGTATTTGGATTCAGATTCATGGATTCAATATTAACCCGAGTCTGAACCGAGGACCTGATGCTGTGTATTGATTGATTTGACATTTTTGATAATAAAATTTAACTAATTTCAGTTTCAAATATTATTTTCCAATATTTTAAATTTTTCTGGATTTTCTAGAATTTTTCGAATTAAATTGTAAATCTTCAAAACCGGTGTCGACCGGTGCTGCCAATCGATTTTCAGATTTATAATTTACAAACAAACTTGAATTTCTAAAACTGCTTTCATGGTATTTCTTAAAATCACATTTTGTATCTAAAAAATTTTTGGAGATTTTTCTTAATTTATCAGAATTCGACCGGATTTGGTGTCGATCGGTATCACTGGTTGATTCCCAGATTTTTAACTTGAAAATAAAATAAAATTTGTAAAATTTGATTTCACAAAATACCTTAAAATAATATTTGTTATTTTTGAGAATTTTGGGATTGTTTTGAGTTAGTTTATTTTCTTAGCTTTTTCGGAGTTTTCGGTGTTTTCTCAGATTCAGAAATGTTATCTAGATATTTTCCTTTTATTTTTACTATTTTTTGATTTTTCTCCTCTACTCATGATTCCCTTCTCATTTTCTTTTCTTTTCTTTTCTTTCAAAATTTCCTCAAAATTTCTTAGCAACTCAATAAATATCCACACCACTTTCTCTCTCTCTCTCTCTCTCTCTTCATTTAGACGAGTACTCAGCTCGTACCAGATGTGGACCTCAGTTCCGCATCTGGGCTTAACCAGTGAGACATAGGTCTAGCTTTTAGTAAGATGAAGGTCACGGATCTCATTCCACACACACACACACACACACACATTCATATATCCTTCTTCTCTCTCTCCCACTTTCATTTCTCTCCTTTTTTTTTCAACTAACGGCAACAGCCCATGTCCCCTCCCTTGGCCGGCCACCCTAGCGCCGACGAGCCCTTTGCACCACCACTCCAGTGATCTCCACCATCTCTCTCTCTCTACCAAACTCTCTCCTTCTCCATCAACAAACTATCACCACATCTCCATCATCACCAAATTACACCCAACTACCATCAACTTCTCCACCATCTCCTCCACTACCTACACCACCACGTTCACCACCAACCTCACCAAACTCTCATCCTCAGCAAACTCTATCATCCTAGCACCTCCTCGCTTTTTGAATCGATATTTCATCAAAACCCTAAAATCACCCTTTACAACTAAACTTACAGCATGTCCATTACTACTCTCTCCCCCTCTTGGCCGCCGGCCACCCAGGCTGCCGCCTAGACCACGCCGCCGGCGGCCCTGCTTCGGCTGGCCACCAATGGTTGGTCATGGCCCCATTTCCTCCTCTTTTCTTCCTTCTCTTCTTTCCTTTTCTTTTCCTTTTCTTTTTTTTCTTTTTCTCTTCCTTCTTTCTTTCCTTCCCTTTTCATGTACAGTCTCTCTCTCTTTCTCTCTCTCTTCTCTCCTCTCTTTCTCTTATTTCTCTCTTTCTCTCCCGCATTCTCTCTCTCTGATTCTGGTTTCTCTCTTCTGTCTGCATATTCTCTCTCTATCTCCCTATCTCTCTTTTTCCCTGTTTCTCTATTTATCTCTCTTCCATTCTCTCTCTCACCCCCTCTTTGGGCCGACGTGGGGCTCATCCCCAGCCTGACATAGGGCTCAGCCTTCGGGCTTGCTTGGTCGCGAGGATCATCACCCTCTTTTCTTTCTTTCCTTTTTCCTTCTTTCTTTCTTTCCTGTTAACTCTCTTTCTTCTTGTCTTTTTATTTCATACAAACTCTATCTAAATAAATATATATATATATTATATTTTTTATAATATATTGAATGTGTTTACGCATTAATTATTTGAAGTTCTGGAGATTGGAGATTTCACGGTGATTTTCCGTATTCAGAGTAGTGTTCTTGATTTCTTTTTGGGTTTTCCCACTTCATCGGGTTGATTCATATTCGTGTAACTGTATACTCATCGTATTGGTGGATCTGTATTTATACCGGTGATTCTACAGATTTGTAGCATGTTGGTGATGTGATGTATTTGTACTGATGAGATGAATGCTTGTAATAGTATAGATAATATTTTATATATATGTTGTTTAGTACTAACATCTTCAGTGGGTACTTATTCAATCTCCAGGATTAACCACTTCGTGGTTCTATATTAAAACCACCTCTCTAAGGTTTTAAAAGTCCTCTGGAATTTCTATATGCTATGCCTGGTAGGCGGACCTAGCGTCATCACTTTACTGCTAACTCCGTCGAGCATAGTTGCTCCGTGAGCACAGCTGTGCCATGAGGGATAGTATGATGTTCATAGCATGTTACGACACGTGCGTTTAGCTATGCTACGAGAAATAATCATGTCGAGTGTGATAGCATCTAGTGTTGTACGTTACCTTCGCTCTAGCCAAGCCTACCTCTGCTTGGATGTTCACTTGCCTTCCCGCTTGCCTGTTTGATAATCTAACTATTTTCTTTTCTTGATGGTCATGAAGAGTTTGAAATCTTTACTTATACTATTTTCTAAAAGTGTAGTGTTTTCTTGTATTCGTACCGATCCCCTATATCAGTATTGTTTTCTTGTGTTCGTACCGATCTCCTGTATCGATACCATTTTTCTATATCATACCGATCTCTTGTATCGATACTATTTTCTATATTGAGATATATGATAGTGATATCTACCATGATTATGACTCCTGCATGCCATTACTTGACACCTGACTCCTTCATACTATCACCAGACACTGATTTAATATCATTTATCACCTAACCACCTGATATATGACTGCTTGACCTGTGATTGTCACATTTACAGGAATCCTGTCTTGATATCTTGTATTATATACAGTGACATGTATTTCTAGTACTTATGTACTCCTGAACCTGTCCTGCTCCTGTCATTCCTTTAAATTGATAATTACATAATAAACTAAAAAAAGGACAAGCTATTTCGGGTAAGGGGAAAACTGATGGACTTCAAGTGGTGAATATGTTTATAGTGGTATTACGTAAGTTGTGCAACTCAAACTTTTAGTTTTACCTGAGGGCCTCCAGGTGTTCCGAGAAGAGCACTAACTCCCTACCTCCTGTTACATTCATGAATGTGTGATTGGAGTTCATTTTTTCATCATTTTACACCACCTTACCATGCTTTATGTTAATAAAATGAGATTTTTATTGCTTTTCTCTCTTATTTTTCAGGTCCATTATTTAATGGAGAAGAAGGCCCAAAGCTTCAGATTTTTGAGGAATTAAAGGCATTTTTAGGAGCCCACAACCATGAAGCCCAATTTTGGAACGATCCAGAGTATATTTTCCAACTTCTAGAAGCTCTAGCTGGGCACACGTAGCTCAACAGAATGTCAGAGAATTTGTTGGCGCAATAGCCCAGATGCTGCCGCGGAAACGCGGCCCTGGCCGCGGATCCGCGGTACTTCCTTGGCCGTTGATCAAGCGTTTGATCCTATGGCTGTGGTGAGACGTGATCTTCTCCTGAAGCCTATAAATAGAGCCCCAAGACCTCTATAAAAAAGAGAGGAGAGAATAGCATTTTATTTAGAAAAATTGTTAGGATTTCTTTAAGCTCTCTTTAGTATTCTTGTGTAATTTTCATTTTCTCCTTCTAGATCCAGAAAAAAGAGAGTGCGGGGGAGTGATCTCTGTAATTGAAGGAGTGATAACTCAATACAAAGGCTCAAGCTTTCTTCCTCAAGTCTTTTCTTGTTCTATTGCATTTACTTTCAAGTTCTTACTTTCTTGCATTTCCTTTCTACATGTATTCTTGCTTGTTCTTATTTTCTTTGACTAACTAACTCACTAACGTGACTAACTAACTCCTAACACTACTACTAACTCTTGGGCAATTTCTAACTCATATGAATTGTTGGATGTTTTTATTACTAAGTCTTGTAATTAACAAGCCTTTTATTCTCAATGATGATGAGTAGTGTTTCAATTCTAGTGAATACTTGGTACCACCTCCATATGATTCATGTCTGCCCCATTTAGAGCCTTGTCCCCTGAACAAGTGCCTTGATGGAACATGAAGATGGATCACTTTAGTATGCTTACACCTATTGTACAAGTTTCTTAATTCATGCTAGCTTGTTATAACTTTGATGGACTAATGAATCTTTTATTCTTGCTTAGCATACCTAAGTGTGAATACTTATATTCCATTATTGAGAATCTAGTGGGAGCCGATGATCCAAGGAGGCCACCTAGCCAAGCTTAGATGAGAATACAAGCTCAATTCGGGACAACATTAATTTAACAAAGCGAGATGTACTATTGCCGATGAATCTACATGAGGCATGAATCACCCAACGAGCTTAGTAAGTTAGTAGTGTAGAATGTTAGTTAGTCATGGCTTTCTCTTAATTGAATTTCAAAACTCCTTTCTACAAACTTTCTTTTTTCCAACATCACTATTTTTCTATACCGTCTTTCATTCCGGTTTCCATTCCGTTTTCCTTTTCTTAACAAACTCTACAAAATTCTTCACTCTCTCACCTTGTTTTGTTTTTTTTATTTTTAAACAAAGAAGAACTTTCATTTTTCTTTTCAAAAACTTCAACATAAAAACTGTGAACGCTTCCATCGCTAGTCCTCCCTGAGGATACGACCCGTTATAACTTGTGCTACGAATGGTGATTTGAAGGAGTAAAGTAAATTTTCATACATATTCAAAGTTTGATAATCCACACACGGACATGAACGGTTTACTCTAAACTCTTGCTCAACTCAATTCCTCCTTTCGAATAAATTTTTGGCGACGTTGTAGGGGAGGGCGACGGTTTTTATTGAGTTTTTGAACTAAAACGAATTTTTTCTTCTCTGTTTCAGGTTACAGGTTGAGAGAACATGAAAACAAGACTTGCAGTAACATATAAGTAGTCTTGAGCCTCTGCTCTAGAAAGCAGAGACCAAGTACCCTCTAAATTGTCGCGTTTTCTCAGCTCTGACATCGGATCCGTGGCAAGGACGAGTTCACTACTCACAATCTTTTTTGTAGGACTGCTTGCTTTACAAAAATATAGCTTGCTGCAAATTCTTTTCTTGTATACCATCACCAGGAGCCTGCTAATAATCCAATAGTAAAACATTTGTTGAAAAGTTTAAAAATTGATTATACGTTTGCATTTTAGGCACGTGTCTTTTCAATTCATTTACTTTACTGTTGAAGAGTGCTGGAGCAAGGTACGTTTGGATAGCATATACTCATCTCTTGGTTAATTTACATCGCTTTGAGTGAATCTTGTTTGCGTATACTGTACACTTGCACAAATTGACTTTAAGGGCACCACACAATAAACAAGATAAGGTGGGGATTTAATCATCCTTCCTTAGTCCAAAAAAAAATACTCCAAGCACTCACAATCCCAAGGTTTTAAATAAAAATTGATAGACGTTGGCCCCTAGGGACATCCGGACTCGATAAGAGATCAGCGTGGCTGGAAATTGTTTTGATTCATACTACAATCAAATCAAGTCTAAGGTTGAGGATTAAGAGGTTAAGTCTCGAAAATACCGTGGTTTGGCGTAATTAAGGCCCGTTGCTTACGACATAGATACCTCCAACCGTATTTTGCCCCTACCTTACTGATTAGTTGTGGTCTGACTCGAGCAACAACCTTCTTCGGTTCATCGACCAGTTAGGAGTCGTCTAGGTCTAGGGATCCTAGATGGCTTGTGATTATTTTTCTTTATTTTTTATTTGTTATCTTCCCTTTTTCGCTTGTTTGCTTGGTGAACGTTGTCTGTGATTGTGCATGCAAGAGTGGTACTAGGATTCAATTTCATCAAGACTTGTTAGGACTTCTACACTTACACCACTTCCTAACACAATCCCAATCATGACAAACCCTACTTCTCTCTAAGACAAGTTCTAGCCAATTCGCATTTCACTTCCTGCATGCATTATTCTACTAGAGGAAAATGGAAACAATTTTAAGCTTAAGCCCCAGTTCATTAACACATTCCCTAGGTTTCATAGCCTAGAATCAGAGGATGCATATTTCTTCATTCGTAAGTTTGAAGAAGTGTGTTTGATGATGAGAATTTCCCAACTGGGAGAAGACGCTGTTAGATTGAGGTTTATTCCCTTCGCACTTAAGGACATAGCCAAGAAGTAGCTATATAATCTGCCTGCTAGTTCTATCTCTTCATGGGATGATTTTATCAAAGTCTTTCTTAAGAAGTTCTATCCCATTCATAAAACAGCCCTCATCAGAAAAAACATAATGCAGTTTAAGCGGAAACAAGTGAACCATTTTGGAAGTATTTTGAACGGTTTAAGGATCTACTAGCCCAATGTCCTTATCACAAAATAGAGAGTGGCGGCAGTGCCAAATTCTCTATAATGGACTAGACTACTAAACTAAGAACTAGAGACATGTGTTAAGGAGAATTTTTGAAGAAAGATGAGAACCAAGGTTGGGACCTCTTAGAAGCTTTAACCGAAAAAACAATTCAATGGGAGTCTTGCCCCGAGAAAACTAACCCCACCACTTCCAGAACCGATATACATTCAATTGAATCCTCTATAGCTGCCGAGGCAAAAATAACACAATTGATGAAGAGGCTAGAACTGCTAGAGGCTAGAGAACCCAATTCAGTAAATCAGGTTAACCGAACACCAGTGATCAATCCAGGTTGTACCGACTGCCATACTCTCAACCACCTATTTGAAGAGTGTCCCATCTACTAAGCTCAAATGTATCCTGAAAACATGAATACAACATATGCCAGACCTAACTACAATCCATACTCTAAAACATACAACTCGGGAAGGAGGAACCATCCAAATTTCTCATGGAGTCAGTCTGGTCTTGAGCAACGAAGACAACAATTCTCACACTAATACCCTGCTCAGTCTCATCAACCCAGTGTTGGCCCAGAGGCCTTCCACTCTAGTTTTGATGATGATTAACTCGTGTAGTTATGTGTACTAATAATCTTGTGATTTTAGTTTCAGATCATTAATCAAGTTATTAGTAAGTGATTAGCTTTAACAAGATGATTTGAAAGTTTTCACATGTTGATTCAAGAGCCCGAGCGTCAAAGATCATATATAGCACTTGCTCGGTGGATCAAGGAGTTTTGGATCGAGTCGGCTTGGAGACAAGAAGACATCGGTACCATAGTTTAGTTTTGTGTTTAGATCCAAAATTGTAAAGATTAGAATAGTATGATATGCTCAAGTTCACAACACACACGTTTCATGTTTTGGAATATTAGTTTTCGGTTTTTCCGTTTTTGGTTTAATCGATCTTGGTTTTCATGAATAGATGATCAAAATAAGTTTACATGGTTTAATGTATATTAGATTTGTTCTATATACATGCATGCTTCAACTATTTAAACAAACTTAGTTTGATAGTCTATTTCATGTGTTTTATGTTTTGGTATTTCTAACAAAACGTATTTTTGGAATTAATGTCAAAAACATGGATATATATGTTTCATGTATATAGGATTATATCCATATACATCATGCCTAAATGTTGTTTAAATATCATGTTTTTGTATTTGGATGAGTTTTGGACAAAACGTATTTTCTATTCAAAAATCCAAGTTTTAGAAAATACAGTTTTTGGTTTTTGGCAAAATTTCTATAACACAAATATAGTTCAAAATGTTTGAGATTTGTGTTAAACTTTTTAACACAAGTTTGTATTTCAATGAAAAATGAAAAAACTAATTTTGTGGATTTTTAGAGATTTAATGAAAATTTTTAGGATTAAAAATTACATGTTTTTGCTGACCATAACAGTCTCTGCCAGGCTAGGTCGGTCGACCCCTACGGTCGACCGCACCAAGTAGCCGGTCGACCGTATCAGTCGACCGACGTGTACGAATACGTGCACTCTGGCTGCCACATGGTCCGGTCGACCGCACAGGCGACCGACTGCATGCATGCAACTCTCTGTTTGTTTCGGTCAACCGGGCGGTCGACCGGTAGCTGGCAACGGTCAAAATGTGACCGTTGGCCGGTCGACTGCACGGTCGACCGGTAGGACATTTTTGGCAGTTTCTGCTGCCAACGACTATATTTTTCTGGGGGCTATAAATACCCCATTAATTGCCTGTTTTCCATAAGATTTTTTGTGCGAATTTTTCCTGACTCTCTAGTGTTTTCACAGCATTCAAAAGAAGTTTTTGGGCTTTATATTGATCAATCTATTTGGTGTTTTTGCTAGGATTTGGAAAATCAAAGAAAAGGGTTTCTGGGAAAAAGAGTTTTGATTCAACTTCTATATCTTGGTTTCAATTTTTCCCAAAGATTTTCTTTGTGATTTTGATTTCCATTCCATTGGTTTTCTCCACACTTGAGCCACATCTACTTTCTTATTCTATAGGATCTTTGTGTGGGAGAAAGAGATTGTTTGTGGCTGTTTGTTAGACCACCAAGTTAAAAACCCTATCTTTGCTTGGCTTTGTGCCTTTCCCTCATTGTGTTGAGGAGGTTGTGCATTTGGGTTGTATCCCTCAAGTTGTGAGGTGATCCTTGTGTTAATCCCTCAAGTTGTGAGGTGATTGTTTGTTGGCTTGGAGTTGTGCCTCAAGGAGGAGGTTGTGTTTGTAAGGAGAGGAGTTGGGTACTCCTTGTAATTGTTATTGCCCCAAATCCTCTGTGGAGGTTCCCTTTGTGGGAGTCCTCTGTGGACAAGCTAGTGGACTTAAAATCCTTCTGGGTGAAGGCGGGGATGTAGAGCTGGGTGCTCGAACCTCGAAACATATCTTGTTGTTTGCGCTTGATCCCTTGGCTCTTACTCTCTCTCTCTCTCTTTACTTTGTGCCTTGCATCAATTCATATTGTTCATTCATAATTGCTTGGCTTGTTTGAGTGTGCATCTCTTGTTTATTGCAATTAGTTTCTAAATTCCGCATTAAGTTCATTAGATTAGCATAATCACCTATTCACCCCCCTCTAGGTGATTTTCAATTGGTATCAGAGCCTCCGCTCCTGATATTTAGGTTTAACCACCTAGGAGTGAGATCTTGGTTTGCTAATCTTCATTTGCATTGTTCATTTGCACACATATAGTTGCACTCATGGATAGCCCTCCTATGTTTGACTTTTTTAGACTTGATGTTTGGAAGGCCAATATGAGTAGTCATTTGAAATCCCTACGACATCTAGTTTATCAAGCCACTACTCAAGAATCCTACCCAATTCATAGCAAGTATAAAAAGGCAAATGCATTAGCACTTAAAACACTTAGAGCATCTCTCAATGAAGATCTTTTATATGTGTTTGATCGTTATGACTCGGCTTTTGCAGTTTGGAGTATATTGACGTCTCCCGAGCTACCCGTGATTATCAACAAGTTGAGAAGATCTAGGAGAGACAAGTCCGACGAGCATTGCCTCATTGTCCAAGGGAAAGACTCCCTTGAGGTACAATCAGTTCTCAATTAGATGATTGCTCTAGTTCCTATTGCGATGCTTGTTTAGAAGCTCAAACCTTAAATATGGAACTTGCCACAAAGCTTGAAAATTTTTTGGAAAAACATAATCTTTTGAAAAAGAATAATCTTGAACTAAAAGAAGAAATGAAGGATTTGTGCTCAACTTTTGAATCTGTTTTGCAAGAGAAGGAAGAGATTACTAGTGAACGTGACTCACTAAGATCTCAACTAGACCTTGCCCTAAAAGAGATTGATGTTTTGAAAAACAAAAATGATTGTGATGATGTTGTGAAAAACAATGAGGTTTTATCTTCAAAATTGGATTTTGTTTTAAAAGATAACCTTGCATTGAAAAATGAAATTGATTTCATTATAAAAGAATTGGATTTGGTTTTGAATAAAAATAAATCTTTGAAAAATGATATAGATTCTCATGTTTGCCATGCTAGTGTAGCTTCTTCTTCTAGCACACCTATTGCATGCTCTACTTTATCTTCAAGTATTGAAAAAGATATAAATGTTTTGAAGAAAAGTGTTGATTGTTTAGGCTCCACTTTGAGCCAATGTGCTTTGAATCACACACGCTTGGAATCCTTGGTTCACAAGAAACAAGCTCCATCCTTGCATGCACACCCTCCTCGGCATGCACATGCTTCCCACGGTCACCACCATCACCTGTATGCCCATGTGTACATTTGTACACATTGTGGTCGAAAAGGCCACCTTGCTAGATTTTGCTATGATCATCTACATATTGAAAATTTAGCAAATAATCTTGTTTGGGTTAGAAAAGATACTAACCCCTATGGACCCAAAAGAAAATGGGTACCAAAGACCACCCCTAAAATTTTTGATGTAGGTGTGGGCTCTCGCATCACGTGAGAGTATTGGTGCCTTGAGGTGGATGCGTTCCTAGCTTAAAGAGAACCATATTTGGATGCATCACTTTCAAGGGGAGTTTGGTGGAGAGGACCACCATTGGTTTGGAGAACTAGAGAGATGCCTTCATCGGTTTTTGGTATCGATCTGTAACTCCCGTTTACATTTGCATGCTTTTCACGTTCATCATTTTATAGCATGTCATGTTTTATTGTTCATTATGATTATGCCATTAGTGATATACATGTTTAGTTATTTGAGACACCCATGGACCTATCTTTGGGTTCTCACCTTGTTATTAACTAATATGTATGCTCTAAATCTAATACATATGCATACACATAATGATCATATGGATGTTTATGATTTTTGTTTTGTTTTAATGTTTATAGTTTATTATGTTAAATACCATGACTCTTAGATCATTGACATGCATGTATAGCTTTTGAGATCACCCATGTTTATGAAATCACCTAGAGGGGGGTGAATAGGTGATGGCTATATGAAATGTGGCAATAATGCGGAATTAAAAATTCTACTAACAAATTGCACAAATTAAAAGACTAGCAATAAACACAATAAGTAGTGCAAGAAATAAAGGAGTTGAGTTTAGAGAAAATTCGAGCAAATGCAAACACAAGTATATGTTTTCGAGGTTCGAGCCACGCTCTACGTCCCCGCCTTCACACTTGAAGGATTTCCACTATTGTTGATCCCACCGGATCGCCAATACAAGGACACACTTGTCCTATCTCTTGTGATGCCGCAACACCACCCGGAGCATAGTAGCTCGCTTGAGGCCGATGCCTCTACAACTTCGCTCAAGAAGAAAATGATCACACTTGATCACAAAATAGCTCACTTGCACAATCCTATAACCAATATATAGATGTAGAAATTTGGGATTGTGTAGTGCAAAATCTAGAGAGAAGTAGAGGAATAGGCTTTAAATGGGTGTATGGAATTTTGGCTTTGAAAATCTTTTCTAAAATGAAGACCTGAAATTCTTATGAAAATCTCTTGTAAAATTGTTTTGGAATTGTTGTCTTATCATGTTGAAGTGACTCACTATTTATAGGGGTTGAAAAAACTGGGTAAAACAGCAAGAGAGATTCGTTGGGGGTGAGATCCCAACAAAATCTGTCAGAAAAATATAGCTGTTGGAATCTGTCAGACTTTCTGACAGCTGCCGGTCGACCGGGCCGGTCGACCGCCAACGGTCATATTTTTGACCGTTGGGGGACAGCGGTCGACCGCCCCGGTCGACCCGAACAAACAGAGAGCACTGTAAGTGCCCCGGTCGACCGGAGCGATCGGCTGACGTACACACATGCACAGCGTGTACGTCAGTCGACCCGGACGGTCGACCGGCTCCTGTCAGTTCTGAAAAATCAGAACCAGAACTTGGATTTTTGGTTTTGGTCTTGTGGTTTGGGGTTTTGGACTTTATAAAAATAGGAGTATGACCATATGTCACTACCCTAACATGTTAAAACATTTTGATAAAGTTTCTCTTGATAAAAACTTGTTTTTCTAAAAGTTGGTTTTTTCCAAAAACTTAAAGTTTCTAAAAACAATTTCCAAACATGTTACCTATAAAACTAAGTAGGAAATCGAAATTGTTTTTGAAGCCATAAATCAAACTAAAGTGTGTGTGTGAGTGACAATCCCATAATTCTACTTCTAACATCTAGGTTTTGACAAAGATTCTAAAATAAAAGCAAAATTACAAATCTTGGACTTTTTCACTGTCTTGATCTTGACATGGTCTTTTCTTCATGTCTTGATCCCGAAGCTTCCTAATGTGCTTAGCTTGGAATGCACATCTTTAAGCGGCGTCCAAACTTGTGAGTCTTGATATCGGAGCCGTCAAATCAACCTGTTTAACCTGAAATACTTTTAAACAAAATTGTTAAATACATAACTAAATATGGTTTGTTATCATCAAAATATCCAACATGATATAGGGCTAAATGGCCTTTGGGCCAACAATCTCCCCCTTTTTGATGATGACAAAACATATATAGTTATTACAAATATTTTGGGTAGAGACTTCAAATGAAGCTCCCCCTCAACACATGCATATACAAAAATATGCTCAAGCATAGACAAATCTCAAAAAAAATGGTGGGTGATAATCCACAACATAATCCACAACACATCCACAACACATATATCCATGCTAGATAAAAATACTCATGTCATAAAATAGAAATGAAACACATGTCCACAAAGCATAACCAACATAAACAAGTACATGTCCACACAAACATAAATACAAGATAGAGATGTCCAACAACAGAAAATATGGAGTCTCTCTCAACAAATAACTCTCCCCCTTTTTGACATCATCAAAAGTGGCAGGTCACTCAGCACCACCAGCAGCATCGTCCTTTGAAGAACCTTCCTCAGCGTCGTCTTCCTCAGACGAACTCTCCTCCGCATCACCTTCTGCCATGGTCTCATCACCATCATCATCAGAAGAAGAAGAAGGAAGACCTGCCTCCTCTGGATCGATACCAGCAACGCCTGGCTGTGGAGGTGGAGCCATAGTAGGGTCTCTGATAGGAAATGGAGGACCGGAGGATGGAAGAGGACGAGAAATGGTCGTGGGATCTGGACCAAGCATATCGAATTTCGCAAATAATGTCTCAAATTGCGAATCCACGAATCTCATGGCGTTCGCAAAATAAGTCATGTCATTGCGAAATCCCTGGAAGCGCGAGTCCATCTCCGCGCGAAGGGCTGCATCACGCTGCTGCATATCCGCACGAAAGGCTGCGTCACGCTGCTCGATCCAAGACTGATGCTCCTTGATCTGAGAGCGAATCTCAGAAGAGACAAAAGACTGGAACTCAGGAGATAAAGATGGCACGGATGCAGATGAAATCCCTGGGACGGAAGAGGATCCAGGGGCCGAAGATGACCCTGGGATATCAGCAGGAGGAGCAGGAGGGTGCTCTTGTGCGTGACGACGCATTTGAGCTTGCATCCTCTTCAAAAGAACGCTGTCTAAATTTATAGCGGGCTGACAGGGAGTCTCAGAGGACAAATCAAAACCTAATCTCTCAAGCAAATGAGTAATAAGCATCCCATAAGGCAAGTGCCTACCGGACATGCGGATATGGTCAGAGGCCATGTGAGTAGCAATGAGGTGAGGAAAATTAATCTTGATGCCTTTCAGAAGGCAATAGATTATGAGAGGAACTGAACCCCTTGCATTGCTATACTCACCGGACTTAGGTAAAATGTTGTAGAAAATGAATTTTGCAAGGACTTGGGAGGTGAGGGTAAATTTGTTGACCTCCTTATTCCTTACTAAACCGGGGTTGTCATCCCCGTGAATCAAAGTGGAGGCGGTGAGCGCAGACTCACCGTCCGGATACTCAAAGTCGTGTAGATCAAAGTATAAACATCCACTCCTCCAGAGGAGAGATGTAGCAAGTCAGCAAATCGTGTTATAGGGATGTCTATATCTCTCCCTAAAACACGTGATCTAACACGATCTCCCTCAAAGGCATAGTTGGCATAGAAATAGTGAACTAGGGATGTGTAGACAGGTTCCCTAATAGTCATAAAATGATCCAAAGAGTTTCTTTTGAGGATACGAGGGATGCCTAGGTGTTCAAAATCCTTTAGAGTTACATATCTTCCCGAAATTACAGACTTTTTGGAAAGTTGTATGAAACGATTTTCTGCAAGATCATTCACAAAAGGTCTTTTAGGTTTAGGAGTGGTGGAAGATGAGGGAACTATGCTTTTTCCCTTATCAGACCTAGATCTCTTTGACATTTTTGGTGAAAAGAGTGATTTTTAGTTGATTTTTAGGGTAGATGGATATGGCTTGATCTAAACAAAAATAAACCTAGAGATCTTTGACAGAGAATTAGATTCTTAAGGCTAGAAAGGAAGATTTGAACAAAAGAAAGATTTTTACCTGAAAATGAGAAACCCTAACCCTAGATCTTGAAATCTCTGAAATCTGTTGGTGAGGAAGCCCTGAGACTGAAGATCTAACCCACACGGAGTGATTCCAACGTGGGTTTTGAAAGAATTTGAGAGATTTTGAGTTGGGAGAATTTTTGGAGAAAAGGGAAGAAAGGCTCGCCGGTTGGGTTTTGAGAGAAGTGAGAGAGATTGTGAAATAAATAGCAAATCTGGGGCTGAAATCGACGCACGGTCGACCGGCCGGTCGACCGGAAAAACCCGAGAGCACTGTAATCCATAGCGGTCGACCGTCCGGGTCGACCGGCAACAGAGAGCAAAAATTTGTTCTCTTTCAGGCACTGGCGGTCGACCGGGGTTAGGGCCGGTCGGCCGGCTTTGCCCAAAAAACTGTGGACAGACAGAGCTCCAAAAAAAATTTTTAAATAAAACTATTTAACAATTAAATAGGATATATATAACATACAAAAATACAACAATGTTTTAAATCTTCATTAGGTTATCATATCAACCAAAAATATTCAAACAAAACATTTTATTTAATTTTCATACAAAAACAAAGTTTTAGAGATGTTGAAGCCAAATACCCGGTGAAGGGTTCTGAACTTCATCCTCTTAATTCCTCTTGAATGAGTTGAGGTGCGCAATTGCCATCTCTAACGTATTTGCTTGAATATGAAATTTTTACAAAATTTATTTCTAGTTTTGAAAATACAATGTGTATATATAAATAAGCTAGTCTAGGCATGGCATGTAGACATACAATGGACATGGTATAAAAGACAAGATATTAAAACATGGCATATACACAATCATGATAGGGATGTAAGTTTACACTAGCATATATCAATGTATCATAAAAGTAAACTAACAATCCTATACATGTGTATATAAATAACCAATCAAAAACTTTTAAATGGAGAAGTTACCAAGCATGGGCAATCTCAAAAATAGGTGCTTCCATGATAGCGATGCAAATGAGATGTGTTCTTTGAGCTTAGTTACATCCACCACCCGGGCACCGTCTCCCCCTAAGTCTTGGAGGATGAAGATCCACCTGTATCATTTAAATTTGGTGGGTCTTTTGGTACCCATATCTTTTTGGGTCCTTTTGGATTAGTACCGGGACGAACCCAAACATATTTATTGTTTACATTATGTTTAGCAAAACAAAATTTTTCTAAATGGCCTTTGCGGCCACAATGCGTGCATATGTAAATTCTACCACTACCATACATAAATACATGTTTGTGTGAGTGTGCATGTTTCCGTGCATGTGTATGATGAGTGTGTTTCCCTTGGGTTACTCCCTTGGGAAATCTAGATGCAAACTTATTTAAATCAAAAGCACACTTTTTAAGCGTTGAATCTAAAACATCAACTCGTTTTTGAATTTCTAAAAATTCATTTTTGTTACATGATGCAATGGGGGTTTTCCCTTTACAAGCTAGTTTGTATTTTTCAAAATCAATTTTTAATTTCTTAAAAGCACAAGATAAATTATTTTTCTCCTTTTCAATAATATTAATTTTATCTTTTAAAGATTCATTTTCCCTTTTTAATTTCTTATTATGAGATTGAGAAATCTCATATCTATGTTGTAATTCTTCGAAAAATTGAGCTAACTCATCCATAGTCAACTCATCCTCATCTAAAGAGTTGTCAATAGTTACCTTCGAAGCATCGTCTCCATGTGCCATGAAGCACATGTGTGCGGCGTCGTTCTCCTCTTCGGATTCTGACTCCGTGTCGTCCTATGTTGCTACCATAGCCTTTTTCTTCTTTGGGGCATTCTTGGAGGTGGTTGCTTGAAGAGCGGGGCAATCCGCAATAAGATGTCCGATCTTCTTGCAATGGAAGTAAGGACCGGGTTCTTCTCTTTTCTTTTCATACCTTCCTTGAGGTCTCCCTCTTCGGAAGTTGCTTTGCCGTCCCTTCTTGTAGAACATCTTGCCCACCTTCCGGATGAGCA
Source organism: Agave tequilana (assembly GCA_038442645.1). NCBI lineage: Eukaryota > Viridiplantae > Streptophyta > Magnoliopsida > Asparagales > Asparagaceae > Agave > Agave tequilana. The sequence continues at coordinate 14,860 of JAVJIF010010871.1, read as the reverse complement.
TGGCGAAGTCCTCATCGCAATCCTCCGATGAGTCATCCTCTTCAAGAATGGTTGGAGTGGCTTTGAAGGCGAGCGCTTTCTTCTTGGGCGCCTCCCTCTCTTCTCTAACCTTCATTTCCATCTCATGTGTTTTGAGATTTCCAATGAAACCCGGAGAAGTCCATCTCCTCCCGATCGTTGAGTTCCTTGTGGTGGTTGCCTTTACTTCCCAAGCTTTGGGAAGAGCTCTAATGACCTTTCGAATCTTTTGGTCATTATCAATTGCGTCACCTAGAGAAGACAAGGCATTAGTGATCTTGGTGAAACGCGTGAGCATGTCATCAATGCTCTCATTATCAAACATGTAAAAATTCTCATATTGAGAACGTAGCAAGTCAATCTTGGATCTTTTGACTTGTGACGTTCCCTCATGAGTCACAATAAGAATGTTCCAAACTTCAAATGCGGATTTGTAATTTATGATGCGAGATAAGTCATCCTCATTTAAGGCTTGGGTTAATGCATATTGGGCTCTAGCATTAGCTTCATAATCCTTGGAGGTGTCCTCGGACCATGAGCTCTCATCGGTGAGGGGTTCAATAAATTCTTTTGTAATGGACCTAGCAACCCTAACTCCTAGGGACTTAAGGAAGAGGTTCATCTTGACCTTCCATATGGGAAAGTTCAAGCCATCAAACTTTGGTAGGGACTTGATGCTAGAAAAGTCAAGTGATGCCATGGATGAGTAATATAAAGCACAATAAATGAAAAATGCAAATAATATAGCCAAATAGCAAGGATCTCCCTAAGGTGGTTAAACCAAATTGTAGGGTTAGGCTCTGATACCAATTGAAATCACCTAGAGGGGGGTGAATAGGTGATGGCTATATGAAATGTGGCAATAATGCGGAATTAAAAATTCTACTAACAAATTGCACAAATTAAAAGACTAGCAATAAACACAATAAGTAGTGCAAGAAATAAAGGAGTTGAGTTTAGAGAAAATTTGAGCAAACGCAAACACAAGTATATGTTTCCGAGGTTCGAGCCACGCTCTACGTCCCCGCCTTCACACTTGAAGGATTTCCACTATTGTTGATCCCACCAGATCGCCAATACAAGGACACACTTGTCCTATCTCTTGTGATGCCGCAACACCACCCGGAGCACACTAGCTCGCTTGAGGCCGATGCCTCTACAACTTCGCTCAAGAAGAAAATGATCACACTTGATCACAAAATAGCTCACTTGCACAATCCTATAACCAATATGTAAATGTAGAAATTTGGGATTGTGTAGTGCAAAATCTAGAGAGAAGTAGAGGAATAGGCTTCAAATGGGTGTATGGAAATTTTGGCTTTGAAAATCTTTTCTAAAATGAAGACTTGAAATTCTTATGAAAATCTCTTGTAAAATTGTTTTGGAATTGTTGTCTTATCATGTTGAAGTGACCCACTATTTATAGGGGTTGAAAAAACTGGGTAAAACAGCAAGAGAGATTCATTGGGGTGAGATCCCAACAAAATCTGTCAGAAAAATATAGCTGTTGGAATCTGTAAGATTTTCTGACAGCTGCCGATCGACCGGGCCGGTCGACCGCCAACGGTCATATTTTTGACCGTTGGGGGACAGCGGTCGACCGCCCCCGGTCGACCCAAAAAAACAGAGAGCACTGTAAGTGCCCCGGTCGACCGGAGCGGTCGGTCGACGTACACACATGCACAGCGTGTATGTTGGTCGACCCGGACGGTCGACCGGCTTCTGTCAGTTCTGAAAAATCAGAACCAGAACTTGGGTTTTTGGTTTTGGTCTTGTGGTTTGGGGTTTTGGACTTTGTAAAAATAGGAGTATGACCATATGTCACTACCCTAACATGTTAAAACATTTTGATAAAGTTTCTCTTGATAAAAACTTGTTTTTCTAAAAGTTGGTTTTTCCAAAAACTTAAAGTTTCTAAAAACAAATTTCCAAACATGTTACCTATAAAACTAAGTAGGAAATCGAAATTGTTTTTGAAGCCATAAATCAAACTAAAGTGTGTGTGTGAGTGACAATCCCATAATTCTACTTCTAACATCTAGGTTTTGACAAAGATTCTAAAAGAAAAGCAAAATTACAAATCTTGGACTTTTTCATTGTCTTGATCTTGACTTGGTCTTTTCTTCATGTCTTGATCCCGAAGCTTCCTAATGTGCTTAGCTTGAGAATGCACATCTTTAAGCGGCGTCTAAACTTGTGAGTCTTGATATCGGAGCCGTCAAATCAACCTGTTTAACCTGAAATACTTTTAAACAAAATTGTTAAATACATAACTAAATATGGTTTGTTATCATCAAAATATCCAACAAGATATAGGGCTAAATGGCCTTTGGGCCAACAGTTTATATGGACCCATTTGTTGTGTTCTCACCATTCGTTTAGCTATTATGTATATCATGATTCTAATAGCATGTGGATTTTCTTCATGATCATTCTTATGTTCATCATGTTGATTTATGTGTCGTTTTATGCTTCATGATTTGAATATATGTTTAGATGTTAGTTTTCATAAAAACTAGGATTTATACTTGTACATAGAATGGGCCTCAAGTAAATCTTTTTATGTTTGTGCTTGAATGCCTATTTGTACCCATTAGATGTACTAGTATAGTCTAGTTTTGATGATTCATGCATTTTAACTTGTATTCTTCATCTTGAATATGTTTTATGATCATATGTTTTAACTTCATGTATATGTCTATCCTGTCCAAACTATTGATTATACATGTACATCCTTTGAGCCACGTGCCTTCATGCATATACTTTTGTCGACTCATTATGTTTAGGATATGTATGTATACTTTAGTTTGTACATGACATACATATGCCTTGAAGTTTAAATTGTTTTGATGATTTTCATGTTTTTAGTAATTTCAATTTGTAATGAAAATCTAGTTTCTCATGTCTTTATGTTTTTAAGGAATTTCACATGAGCTAAATTGAATATTTTCATGATTGTATGTTTCGCATTACACTTGCTCACTCACTTTATTAGTTTACTCATGATTTGTTTTCATGAGACTATGATATGAGCTTTATGGATTTTGAGTGTTCAGTGATCATGTGAATTACATGTGTTTCATGAAAAACAATTTTGTCTTATTCCTTACTTGAAGGATTTCGTACTAGTTAACAAGATTTCCCATTTAACTAGTTCGTATTCTTCTTATGGTAGAGATTTTCAAACGTACTCTATTTTCAAACCTATTTTTGAAAACCCCTACCTTCCATGGGAGGTTAGAAGGGAGATCATGTTCATGTATGCCTTATATTGAAAATCATTTAAAACTTGAACCATGATTGGGTGGTAGTTATATGAGATATACACTTGATCTTATTGTTATTTCAATTGGTATCATTGAATTCTTTCAATTGGTATCAATTTTGACCTTTCTTGTATACTCATATATGTTTGTATGTATGTATGCTTTCAATTCCAAGAATATCAATTTCTATTGGTATCTATTTTTCATACATATATATGTTTTTATTTGTGCTTATTATATCCCTATATCTTTAAGCACAAAATCTTGTTTATGCTAGTGCTTGAGCTTTAACTTTGTTTCAATTGATTACTTTTAAATTGGTATCAAGCCTACGCATTGTTTTAGTTGGTATTTCATAAAGGGGAGAAAATTCGTATTTCATCTTTCAATTGGTATTTGTTTTCCACTCCCATACTTTATGATTGAAAATTCAAATTTGGTATCATATGCTCAAAATGAAAAATATTTACAATTGGTATCGAAATTTTTGTTTAGACATTCAAAATTTATTATGTTTAATTTTAATTGGTATCAAGATTTTTATGTGTTTTGCTTAAAATTGGTATCAATATTTTTTTTGTTTGTTTACTTTCAATTGGTATCAAAATGCTACTTTGACATATTTTCAATTGGTACCTTAATTGATAGTCACCCCTATTTGGTTTTGTTTTTGTTTTAGACAAAGGGGGAGAACATTGTCTTTATTAACCCTTTTGTTGATTCGTTGTTTCGAACAAAAAGGGGAAGAAAATTTTATTGTTTTGGTTTTGCCTTTACCCCTTATTAATGAGTGTTTCTTTGTAATAAAAAGGGAGAAAAATTTATTGTTTTGGTTTTGCCTTTACCCCTTATTGATGAGTGTTACTTTGTATTAAAAAGGGGATAAGATTTTGTTTTGTTTTGGTTTTTACCCCCTTCTTGATGATTGACAAAAGGGGGAGAAAGATTTTGAGTTTGATTGAGTTTTATATATGCATGTTTATGTTTTGCATATATTAAGTTTAATTTAGTTTAATTTTAATTGGTATCTAGAGCATGTTTTGTTTTTAAACATTTCATTGGTATCTAGAGCCTTTTATTGTTTATGCATTTCTATGCATTCATGTTTAAGAGCCTTCATTGTATATTCATTATGTTTATTTGGTTATGCATGAATTAAGGGGAGCTTCTTTGAAGCTTAACTTTAATCCATGCATATATAACTCCATGAGTTTTGTCATCATCAAAAAGGGGGAGATTGTTGGCCTAGAGGCCTTCCACTCTAGTTTTGATGATGATTAACTCATGTAGTTATGTGTACTAATAATCTTGTGATTTTACTTTCAGATCATTAATCAAGTTATTAGTAGGTGATTAGCTTCAACAAAATGATTTGGAAGCTTTCACATGTTGATTCAAGAGCCCGAGCGTCAAAGATCATATATAGCACTTGCTCGGTGGATCAAGGAGTTTTGGATCGAGTCGGCTTGGAGACAAGAAGACATCGGTACCATAGTTTAGTTTTGTGTTTAGATCCAAAATTGTAAAGATTAGAATAGTATGATATGCTCAAGTTCACAACACACACGTTCATGTTTTGGAATATTGGTGTTCGGTTTTTCTGTTTTTGGTTAACCGATCTTAGTTTTCATGAATAGATAAATCAAAACAAGTTTACATGGTTTAATGTATATTAGATTTGTTCTATATACATGCATGCTTCAACTATTTAAACAAACTTAGTTTGATAGTCTATTTCATGTGTTTTATGTTTTGGTATTTCTAACAAAACATAATTTTGGAATTAATGTCAAAAACATGGATATATATGTTTTCATGTATATAAGATTATATCCATATACATCATGCCTAAATGTTGTTTAAATATCATGTTTTTGTATTTGGATGATTTTTGGACAAAACGTATTTTCTATTCAAAAATCCAAGTTTTAGAAAATACAGTTTTTGGTTTTTGGCAAAATTTCTATAACACAAATATAGTTCAAAATGTTTGAGATTTGTGTTAAACTTTTTAACACAAGTTTGTATTTCAATGAAAAATGATAAAACTATTTTTGTGGATTTTTAGAGATTTAATGAAAATTTTTAGGATTAAAAATTACATGTTTTTGCTGACCAGAACAGTCTCTGCCAGGCTAGGTCGGTCGACCCCTACGGTCGACCACACCAAGTAGCCGGTCGACCGTATCAGTCGACCGACGTGCACGGATACGTGCACTCTGGCTGCCACATGGTCCGGTCGACCGCACAGGCGACCGACTGCATGCAGGCAACTCTCAATTTGTTTCGGTCGACCGGGCGGTCGACCGGTAGATGGCAACGGTCAAAATGTGACCGTTGGCCGGTCGACCGCACGGTCGACCGGTAGGGCATTTTTGGCAGTTTCTGCTGCCAATGGCTATATTTTTCTGGGGGCTATAAATACCCCATTAATTGCCTGTTTTCCATAAGATTTTTTGTGCAAATTTTTTCTGACTCTCTAGTGTTTTCACAGCAATAAAAAGAAGTTTTTGGGCTTTATATTAATCAATCTATTTGGTGTTTTTGTTAGGGTTTAGAAAATCAAAGAAAAAGGGTTTTTGGGAAAAAGAGTTTTGATTCAACTTCTATATCTTGGTTTCAGTTTTTCCAAAGATTTTCTTTGTGATTTTGATTTCCATTCCATTGGTTTTCTCCACACTTGAGCCACATCTACTTTCTTATTCTATAGGATCTTTGTGTGGGAGAAAGAGATTGTTTGTGGTTGTTTGTTAGACCACCAAGTTAAAAACCCTATCTTTGCTTGGCTTTGTGCCTTTCCCTCATTGTGTTGAGGAGGTTGTGCATTTGGGTTGTATCCCTCAAGTTGTGAGGTGATCCTTGTGTTAATCCTCAAGTTGTGAGGTGATTGTTTGTTGGCTTGGAGTTGTGCCTCAAGGAGGAGGTTGTGTTTGTAAGGAGAGGAGTTGGGTACTCCTTGTAATTGTTATTGCCCAAATCCTCGGTGGAGGTTCCCTTTGTGGGAGTCCTTTGTGGACAAGCTAGTGGACTTAAAATCCTTCTGGGTGAAGGCGGAGATGTAGAGCTGGGTGCTCGACCTCGAAACATATCTTGTTGTTTGCGCTTGATCCCTTGGCTCTTACTCTCTCTCTCTCTCTTTACTTTGTGCCATGCATCAATTCATATTGTTCATTCATAATTGCTTAGCTTGTTTGAGTGTGCATCTCTTGTTTATTGCAATTAGTTTTTAAATTCCGCATTAAGTTCATTAGATTAGCATAATCACCTATTCACCCCCCCTCTAGGTGATTTTCACCCAGTTTCGACCAGAGTCAACCAAACTTTCAAACCAATTACCAACTTGACTTTTAGCCCACATATCAGCAATAACAACAACAGAATCATCCAGATAAAAAATTGTTAAATTTGAAAAGAATGATTGAAATCTTGTCCAAAACCTAGGCCTCAATGATGAACAACCACCATCAAGCTATCAATGGTTAGAGGTTCAAATAGGTCAGCTGGCTAACTCATTAAATGAAAGACAAAAGGTAACACTGCCAAGTCAGCCATTGCCAAATCCTAAGAACCCTTCCCTATTCATGAAGCTGAAGACATAGGTCCAAGTTAATGCAACACTATTCATATCCTGAGATCTGGAAAACAAATTGACAATAAGGTTTTCTAGTCATCCTGTTCCTAATAAATCAGCGCCAAATTCTCTTGTAATTATACTACCAACTCAAAATGATCCATCTGCAAGTTCACAACCGTCAACCTCCAAGTCCAATAATAAAGACAAAACAGATGAGCAACCTTACAAGCCTATTGTACCATTCCCTAATAGGTTAGCAAATAACAAGACTACTGCTTAAATGGAGAAGATTAGGTAAATGTTCAAATAGGTTCAGATCAATGTGCCCCTTCTTGATGCCATACAACAAGTCCCATTATATGCAAAATTCTTAAAAGATATGTGCACCAAGAAAGAAAAACAAATGTTATAAAGAAGGTCTTCCTTGCATCAAACATTAGTGAGTTACTCACCGGGCCCATTCCTGTGAAATACAAAGACCCGGGAGTCCAACCATTTCCTATATCATAGGACAGACCACAATAAACAGGGCGTTACTTGATCTAGGAGCCAGCATCAAACTACTTCCCTTTTCTGTGTATCAACAAGTCGGACTGGGCGACCTCCGTCCAACCAGAGTTACTATACAATTGGCTGACCGATCTGTAAAGATTCCCAAAGGAGAGATTACAGATGTTCTCATAGGGGTCGAGAAATTCATTTACCCCATGGATTTCATCATTCTAGCGACACAACCCGTACACAATCTGAAAGCACAGACCCCTGTGATTCTAGGACAACCCTTCCTAGTCACCGCAAATGCAATAATAAACTATAGGAATGGGTCGATACATCTGACTTTTGGAGATATGACAAAAGAGGTAAATATTTTTCACCTGGGAAAACAACCTCGAGACTTGGATGATCAGTCGTTTGAAGTGAACTTATTGAAGGATTAACAAGTGAGCATGACAAGGAGATTGAATATGAGTCTGAAGGAGAATTCGAATTGGAGTCTGATGACTTCAATCTTGACCAAATAATCGAATCAACAGTGGAGTGGGCAACAAATGCAACCCCTATCCTCCCCCTACAAGAAGAACAACCATTGATAGATCATGTTCCCTCTTCCGAGCATAAAGGTCTTCCTAGTCATCTCAAGTACCAGTACTTGGGTGAAAAGGAAGCTTTTCCCTTGATAATAGCATCACATCTTACGGAACAACAGGAAGAGGATCTTCTTGTGGTGTTGAGGAAAAATAGAGAAGCCATTGGTTGGACCATGGCTGATATAAAAGGGATCAGTCCATCCATTGTACAACACCAGATTCACTTAACGGAAGATGCAAAGCCAAAATGTGACCCACAGTGTAGACTAAACTCAATCATGCAAGAGACTGTCCGAGCTGAAATTCTGAAGTTACTAGACAATGAGATTATTTATCCCATATCAAATAGCCAATGGGTTAGTTCCGTCCAAGCTGTGCTAAAAAAGGCAGGCTTTACCGTGGTAGAAAATGATAAGAAGGAATTAGTACAAACGCGTCTTCTAATGAAGATTCGAGTCTGTGTTGATTATTGAAAATTGAACGCTGCTACATGTAAAGACCACTTTCCTCTTCCATTCATAGACCAAGTGCTCGAGAGACTAGCTGGATATGAATATTACTATTTCCTAGATGGATATTTAGGATACAATCAAATCCCTATCGTTCCCGAGGATCAAGACAAGACTACTTTCACCTGTCCCTTTGGAACATTTGCATACCAAAGAATGCCCTTCGGCTTATGCAATGCTCCCACAACATTCCAACGTTGCATGCTTAGTCTCTTCTCTGACATGGTGGAAAGATTTTTGGAGATTTTCGTAGATGACTTCTCAATATATGGCGATTCCTTTAACTAGTATTTGCATCATCTGAAACTGGTTTTACAAAGATGCACAGAGAAAAACTTGACACTCAACTGGGAAAAGTATCATTTTATGGTCAAGCACGGAATCGTTCTGGGGCATGAAATTTCAAACAAAGGAATTGAAGTTGATAGATCAAAAGAAAAGTGATAGCAAGCTCCCGGAACCAAAATGCTTGAAAGACATTCGATCATTTCTAGGGCACGCTGGCTTCTATAGAAGATTTATTAAGGAGTTTAACAAAATTGCTAGACCTTTAACTAATCTCTTAGGAAAAGATGTGCCCTTCGATTTTGATGAAAAATGTCTACAAGCTTGGGAGGAGTTAAAGCAAAGACTTGTTTCGGCGCCAATAATTTCAGCGCCTGATTGGACTAGACCATTTGAAATTATGTGTGACGCCTTCGATTATGCCATAGGCGCTGTTCTAGGATGTTCTAGGACAACATCTTGATAACAAGCAACACGTAATTTATTATGTTAGTAGGACGCTCAACGAAGCCCAACTAAATTACACAACGACTAAAAAAAAATTTTTAGCAGTTATGTTTGGCGTTGGAGAAGTTTCGCCAATACCTACTAGGGTCTAGGACAATAATTTTCACCGATCACTCCACCCTAAGATACTTGATGCAAAAGAAAGATGCAAAAGCTAGACTGATCCGATGGATACTTCTTTGGAAGAGTTTGACTTGGAGATCAAAGATTAAAAGGGCGTTGAGAATGTGGTGGCAGATCATCTTAGAATTCCCAATGCACCAACTGAGACAATACCTATCAATGAAAACTTTCCGGACGAACACATCTTCATGATGTGTAAAGAGCCCTGGTATGCCAATATTGCAAACTACCTTGCTACTGGGCAAACGCCTTTAAGTTGGTCAGGTCAGGACAAACATCGCTTTATGACACAAATACGTTTTTTCTTTTAGAATGAACTATATTTATTCAAATATTGTCCGGACCAGATAATTAGAACGCGCCTTCCTGAGCATGAACATCAGAGTGTTTTGACATTTTGTCACGAGTTAGCTTGTGGTGGACACTTCGGTCCACGAAAGACTGCTGAGAAAGTCCTTCAGAGTGAGTTCTACTGGCCCACTCTCTTTAAAGATGCTTATAATTTCTGCAAACTCTATGCCAAATGTCAAATGTCGGGTCAAATCACATGAAAAAACATGATGCCTCTTACACTGATCTTGGAGGTAGAAATTTTGATTTATGGGGCATCAATTTCATGGGACCCTTTCCTATGTCTTACGGTAACCAATTTATCTTGATAGCTGTAGACTATGTTTCAAAGTGGGTTGAAGCTGTTCCGACGAGAACAAATGACAACCAGGTTGTCATCAAATTCTTAAGGGCAAATATCATTTCGCGCTTCAGAGCCCCCCGTGTAATAATTAGTGACAACGGGAGTCATTTTTGCAACCGGGCTTTTGAAGCCCTAATGCGAAAATACTCTATTTCTCATAAATTGTTCACGATTTATCACCCTCAGACGAACAGCAAGTGGAAGTTACTAATAGACAGATAAAACTGATATTGGAGAAAACTGTAGGACAAACCGTAAGGACTGGTCCATCAAACTCGTTGATGCCTTATGGGCATATCGGACCGCCACAAGACTGTCATCGATATGTCTCCATATCGAGTTATATTTGAGAAACCCTGCCATTTGCCTGTGGAGTTAGAGCACCATGCTATGTGGGCGATAAAATAGTTAAACTTTGACTTAAAGAAAGCCGATGACTTGAGAAAATTATAGATTTTCGAGTTAGAAGAGTTAATAAATGATGCATAACGATAACGCTCGGATCTCTAAAAACAGAACTAAACTCTTCCATGACAAATCCATTCATAGAAAAAATTTTATCCCAGGACATAACGTTCTGTTGTATAATTCTAGGCTCCACCTTTTCCCTGGTAAACTGAAAACTAGGTGGTCAGAACCGTATATTAAACAATCAGTCTACCCTCATGGTGCAATTGAGATTTCTAATCCAAGAGTGACAACATGTTCAAAGTCAATGGTCAACGACTTAAGCCATTCTACACCACATAGTCTGCGTCATGCGATATTTTCGAACTAGGTCTTTGTGACCCGGTGTACATGTGACCAAGTCTTTCTACTCTCTTCCCTAGTGTTTCTTGTAAATCTTTTGGGACCTCCCTTGTAAATTAAAACAAAATAAAAATAATAATAATAAACAAATAAATAAAATAAAATAAAAAATAGAAAAATATATAAAAAAAAAATACCAAAATGCAAATAAATAAATATAAATATTGGACCTAAGTGCTAAATAGTACTTAGGTTTTCTTCCCTTTATATACACCTTTTCCCTTCTAATAAACTAGAATTTCCCTAGGGTTGCAATTTTCCCTTTTCACTTAGGGCAAATTTGGAATTCTACCCTTCTCAGGCCCTATATATTCCCCCCTCCATCTCTTTCGTTCTTTACCTAATATTTGAAACCGGATCTTAGAAGAGAGAAGCAAGCACTGCCACCCAAAATTTTTCCGAGCCCCACCTCCCTGCAAAAGCCGCGTTTTCTCAGCCCTTGACGCGTATTCGCGGCTTCTAGTGAAGTCTGGAGCACCACTAAATTTTCCTACCGTCGCTGCTGTTTGTAGATCTCAGATCTACCACCTGATTGCCTGTTACACCAATGGATTGCTCTCTGCAATCTAGTTTTGGATTTCCCCCACGTAATCCAGGGGAGGTTTGCGAATTTCTTTCCCATCCTTCGTATTTTCCGTCATGGCCCCATCTATATTTGCTGAAAATTCTAGGATTTTTAGTGATATTAATGGTTATGGCCACATCTTTTTGGATCGAATTCGTGAATGGAATTGGCATGCATTAGTCTACGATAACTCCGACCATGAGGCTTACCATTGTCCCAAACTTGTCAAGCTCGTCTATGCTTCACTTGATCAAGCCTCTATTAACTTTGACACAAATCAATTCATGATGCACATACCCACGGGGGACCTTGTTATAATTGTTGATATGTTGGAAGACGACACCCAAGTCCCCAGCAACCCGCACAATCGTGACCCCTCTACCATTAATTGACTACATGACAGTCATAGGGGCTCGTTGTATCGAGCAAGATAGGGGGCTCAAAGCCAGTACGATGTTTCGGAACATCCATTGTGTTAGACGCTGGATCCAACGCAATATATTAGGCCTTGACCATACAACCTCCGTCAATAGGCCGGTGCTGCAGATCATTCACGATCTCATGACTCAGCAGCACACCATCTGCTTTAACACGACCATATTTCATGCTATCATCACTAACTCCACGCGCACACGCGGTGCTAAATCTCGCATCTAGTTTTAATCACTTGTCTGTGTAGGGACTTCTTACCAGATGCGGTCTTTGACTCGTACGATAGGGTATTTGTTGCACAAGAAAGGGCTACAAGTGCTTACAATAGTTGCCTTAATGCAGTCTGGACCCCTAGTGTCTAGCCTAAAGTTGCCCCAGCAGAGTCTTCTTCGGAGGAACTTTTAGAGGATGATGATGACTCGGCATTTTGGCAGCAGAACCCCCCAACTGATTCATGAGCCTTCATGTCTACCATTTGGCGTGGCATGAAAAAGATATTTAAGGGGCAGGTTAGACTACGAAGTAGGTAGAGGGCAGACATCTCGCTTAGACCGCATCGAGGAGGGTCTGCGGCGTTCACAGTGAGCCGGACCTAGCACCACCGCTGGTCCAAGCTGAAGGAGGGGTGACATCTTTTCTTTACCTGTTTCATGCATATACTTTACTTGCATACATTAGGGACAATGCATGAGATAGTTATGGGGAGAGATACTAACATAGGAAAAAAAATTAAGTTTTTAGGATTTTTCTAGATTTTTTTAGGATTTTCTTAGATTTTTTTCTTTTGAATTTTCTTTTCTTATAAATATAAAAAAAGAGAATAATAAAAAATATAAAAAATATATAAAAATATATATATATATTTTCTGTGATCCATTTTTGAAAAGAATTAACTTGATCTTAGGAATTAAAGAAATTCTAAACTATGATTTCTTAATATAAGTCAAAATGAGAAGTATTGTTGGATCTTTAGGTAAGAACGAAAAAAATAGAAAGATAACTAAATTTTGATTTTTCCTAAGCATTATATACATTTACATGTTGAGGGATTAATCAAGGACTTAGTAACTTTGTCTATATATATATAATAATAAAAAAGGGAAAAGATAAAATAATAATAATAAATAAAAACTTGATCACCAATTAAGCTGGTTAGTTGTGCCTTAAGAAGCATAACCAGTTATGCCTAAAGGGGTTGAGTCCATAGCACTCGTGGCCTAGTTTACTCGAGTCCTTGGACCTTAGGGATGCATCTTCATCTGGTGCCCTAAGACTGTCTGGTCTGGGAGTCATCAGTAAAAGGCTCGCTACATGGGTAAATTAGAAAGCCTAATGAAGCTAAGGGAAGGAATAAATGTAAATATATATAATATATATATATATATATATTATATATATATATATATATATATATAATAAATAATGTACCATGGTCTAAGAACAATGCCTCATACATATAGATGTATATATATGCTAGGCTTGAAATAAGACCTAGTTTCTCTCTATTTTTGAAAACTTAACCTAAGTTGAAAACGAAACTTCAAAAGAAGGCTTATAAAAAGAAGGAAAAGTTTAGGGTAACCTGAAACCAAAAGATCACCGAAATTCTTTAAAAAATGGATCATAAACTTTTTTCTTTCTTTTTTGAAAAAAATCACTAACATTTTCTTTCACTTTGAATTTTGTGGGTGCAATCCGCTGAAAATCCTCAGGAGACACACTCCTCTAGGGTAACTAGAGATTTAAACGGCTTGTACGAGCTTAATGCAATTGTGTCACCTACGAAAGTGGTGTAATAATTTAGTTAGAGTTTTTCTCTTTTTCTTTGCTTATTTTGCTCTGGGACGAGCAAAAGCTAGGTATGGGGTGTGATTGGAGTTCATTTTTGCATCATTTATACCACCTCACCATGCTTTATGTTAAAAAAAATGGGATTTTTATTGCTTTTCTCTCTTATTTTTTTGGTCCATTATTTAATGGAGAAGAAGGCCCAAAGCTTGGGATTTTTGAAAATTAAAGGCATTTTTAGGAGCCCACAACGATGAAGCCCAATCTAGAACGATCAGAGTATATTCTCCAACTTCTAGAAGCTCCAGCTGGGCACATGTAGCCCAACAGAATGTCAGAGAATTCGTTGGCGCACCGGCCAAGATGCTGTAACGGAAACGCGGCCGTGGACGCGGATCCGTGACACTTCCTTAGCCGTTGATCAAGCGTTTGATCCTACGGCTGTGGTGGGATGTGATCTTCTCCTGAAGCCTATAAATAAACCCCCAAGGCCTCTGTAAAAAAGAGAGGAGAGAATAGCATTTTATTTAGGAAATTGTAGGATTTCTTTAAGCTCTCTTTAGTATTCTTGTGTAATTTTCATTTTCTCCTTCTAGATCCAGAAAAGAGAGAGTGAGAGGGAGTGATCTCTGTAACTGAAGGAGTGACAACTCAATACAAAGGCTCAAGCTTTCTTCCTCAAGTCTTTTCATGTTCTATTGTATTTACTTTCAAATTCTTACTTTCTTGCATTTCCTTTCTACATGTATTCTTACTTGTTCTTATTTTCTATGGCTAACTAACTCACTAACATGACTAACTAACTCCTAACACTACTAATACTAACTCTTAGATGATTTCTAACTCATATGAATTGTTAGATGTTTTTATTTCTAAGTCTTGTGATTAACAAGTCTTTTATTCCCAATGATGATGAGTAGTGTTTCAATTGTAGTGAATGCTTTGTACCACCTCCATATGATTCATGTGTGCCTCCTTTAGAGTCTTGTCCCGTGAACAAGTGCCTTGATGGAACATGAAGATGGATCACTTTAGTATGCTTACACCTATTGTACAAGTTTCTTAATTCATGCTAGCTTGTTATAGCTTTGATGGACTAATAAATCTTACATTCTTTCTTAGCATAACCTAAGTGTGAATACTTATGTTCCATTATTGAGAATCTAGTGGGAGCCGATGACACAAGGAGGCCACCTAGCCA